>BQMF02000616.1:0-209002 GCA_027922465.2 Turritopsis dohrnii | reverse complement strand
AAACCGAATGAGATTCACCAATTTGATATATTGTACATGCCTAGTGATATGCTATATGGTAATAAATACAAGTACATCTTATCCGGTATCGATGTTGCTTCACGTTACAAAGTAGCCGACCTTTGAAGACTAAGAAAGCCAAAGAGGTTGCCGATATGATAAGAGATATCTATAGAGTTGGACCCTTAAACTATCCAAAAGTATTTCAATGTGATAACGGTTCAGAATTCAAAGCGGATGTGACAAAGCTGTTGGAGAAGAATAACGTCGAAATTAAAAGAGTAACTACTAAATATAAGCATACCCATACAGCGTTTGTCGAGGCGTTGAACAAGATACTTGCCGAAAATTTATTCAAAATACAAGATGCTCAAGAACTGAACGATTCGGAAAAGGTATCATCTACGTGGGTCAAATATTTGTATAAACTTGTGGATAGATTAAACGATACGAAGACTCGGATGATCGATATGAAACCGAAAGATGCTATTAAAATGAAAGAGGTACTTCTCGCTAAACGAGAGAGCTATCCACCCGAAAGAAAAATTACCTCAAGATGGTTTGTATAGATATCTATTGCAACCGGGTGAAGAGCACGACGACCATCGAAAAAGAGCAACAGATAGGATATGGTCAAAGAAGACATATAGATTGAGTGAGGTAATAGATCAACCAGGTAACCGTGTAATGTATTACCTTCAAGATGGACCTGAACGAGCTTTTGTAAAAAGAAGAGTTGATGCTGATACCTGAAGATACAGAGCTACCTCCTGATTATGTGCAAGGTTGGTGAATCGTACAAAAGTATCTTTACTAGAAACAAGTAAAGATGAGTCGACGAGATTTTATCTAACGCCATATAATGTCATAATCAAAGAATTGTCTTTCTGGATTCTTTTGAGATTGTTTGAGACCTTTCGGTCTGACAAAGGCCTCTCTAGAGATGCAACCATAATCATTTAATTCAATGGAAAGTCTTTCAGGCAACCACACCTTATATAAATTTCCCGTTCCGTCTTGCACTTCTGCATACATAGCCTTTGTAGAAACAAATTTAACATGATAAATCACGTTTTCAGGTAGATCCCTCCACTTTATGATCGATGTAGATTGTTCGATTATTTGTTCAAATGTTTCAACTGTTGGAAATTCCATTGTCTATATACTTGTTTCATATCTTTTTATATCAGTTTTTTGTGTGTACGTGGTAAGTTTCTATTACATAACAAATAACAAACAACATAAGCAGTTTCTATTATTATAACCACAAATTACTCATAATTGTAAACAATTAAATATCTCATAAAAATGTAGTAAAAAGCAGTTTGTAGTAGTTTCATTTTTATAGCATAAATGAGCTAACAATACATATAACATACAGATCAGCGTAGTCTAGTGGATAAGAACGCTAACTTGTAACAACAAGGTCGTGTGTTCGAACCCCACGCAGTTCGTCTGAGAGGAAGTATATATATATACTTCGGCGGTTGTAGATCTCTCATGTTCTGGTTGTAAAACTTGCATGAGTGCGCACTTCCCCGCAGTTGTGTTGAATATATCGCGGAATGGTTAGCATTGCGTCTGGGTGATTTATCACTGTCAGGTTTCTCTGGTCCATAGAGACATTCAGGTTACCGTCATTTCGATCGAAATTCAACAAACGCCAGGGCTTAGAAGTGTTAGCATGTATCCACAATGCCGGCTATAATTGCAAACTACATACGCTGATCAGCGAAAATACATACCATATACTAAACATCGTGGTAATCGCTAAAACCAAAGCTATTTTCTCTTCTTCGTGAGATGGGAGTGAATCTGTTTGACTCACTACTCTTTTATGAACTTTTATTTTTTGTTTGTGTTGGAGAGCTAGTCACTTTGGGTGAAATATGATGCTCTTGCATAACATTAATCATTTTGTTATGTAATCAAAATAAAAACAAAATTATAGCGTTCCGAGAGACACCACAAGCAGACACTAAGGTCTAAATGAATGATATAAAACCCAAGAGCGGAATAATTTGAAAATTGTGGTGAACAGGCGACAGAGTCTGCCGGAAAGGGAAGGTCTAGTGGAGCGGCTAGATTGGAACTGGATGGTGCCGTCCGCTCCCGGTATTCACCACAAAATGTGCCAAAAGTTGTCGGGAAAAACAATGTGACTAGATGTAATATACTCGAACAGATCATGAACGGCCATTGCGTGCGTAGTAGTCGGAGTTCGTAAGTAGTCACACACAAATAGTCTAAGATCTAGGGGTAGAGCTCAGAGCTGGTGGATTGGAGAAGCCAGGGTGGAGTGCCGGTTAGATCGAAGACAATGAATTAAAAACCCTCTAGGGTATCACAACAACAACAACAACAACAACAAAAACCCTAGGGGGTTCTCCTAAGGGAGTTTTGTTTTCAATAATAATAATAATACCATATACTAAACATCGTGGTAATCGCTAAAACCAAAGCTATTTTCTCTTCTTCGTGAGATGGGAGTGAATCTGTTTGACTCACTACTCTTTTATGAACTTCCTTTTGTGAACTTTTATTTTTTGTTGGAGAGCTAGTCACTTAGGGTGAAATATGATGCTCTTGCATAACATTAATCATTTTGTTTCTTCCGAGGCTCAAGTTGTCATTAGATATGAGAATTTTATTATTATAACCAGACACTCCCGACTTGATGTTTAGATTCATGTCACTAGGTAACATGTAAATACCTTGTCCAACAGAATAATCAACTTTGGTTGAAGCGTAATTTAAAGTATCTTGATAACGTTTAATGTCATCTTGAATATCAACTCTGCGATTAACAATGTCTTCAAAGTTGTTCATAAAAACTCTTTGAGCTGTCAAAGAGCTTGAATTATTACCTAAAATAGAAGAACGAGCAGAGGCATGGGAACTAAGAATAAGATAAGCATATGCTCTAACACTCTCTGAAATTTTTACAAGACCTGTTTTTGTAAAGCCTTTAGATTTTTCTATAATCCATCGTGTCATGGAGTCGTCTGTGAAATAACTCACACCTGGCGTTGGATAGTCTCTACGTCTTTTTGATACGAGCTGTAAAAATATTGCCCTTTGTATTTTTTAGGATCAGAATCGACACCATATTCACTACATATTTTTAAAAACTCTTCTTTGTTATAAGGATTATCGTATTGGTTGAAACCGTTTTCAAAAGGTAGAGGTGTCTGCAGACGCTTAATGATTCGTCTAATATGATAATAGACGTGAAAACGATATACTGCTCTAATCATAGGAGTAGAGCGACTTTCTTTCAGATGTTCAGAACTGACTCCACAAGCGCTTGAAGCACACCAAGTGACAAAATTGAGTTGGGTTTGCCATAATTTAAACGGTTGTTCCTGCCAAATTTTCATACGTTGATCATTCTCTTCCATTTCGTAATTAGTAAATATATTTGGAAAAGTTGCGGGGAAAGAACCGCTCTCAGAGACAATAATTGTTTGTTTGTATAAATCTTTAGCATTCAATATCTGAAGGTATTGTCCTCCATTTGGCTTATAAAGCGCATTGGGAACATATTTAAAAATATCCTCCACTATTATTTAATATTATTATCTTATATTTAATACAAGAAAATGTATATCACAGCAAATCTCGTAAGGGGTGAGAAGACCATAAATCTACCTTACCCCATTCAAAACTTGGATGGCTCAAAAAAAATTGCATTGGTTGATATGTTTGCAGACAATGTTACGTATGAAATAACCACAGACCTAACACTGACTATGCTTGGTTATAGGAAAGCTAAAAAGTTGGTACCTCAAGGAACATTCACGAGCAGGGAATTGAATGCCTTTTTAGCAGGTACCTTTTTAGCAGGTGATGTAGAACTTACCTCATTAGGCAAAAACCCTCAAGTAATCAAAACAAATAAGCTCGCTAACGTAACCAAAATTAATTTGCATCTCTCTGAACTCGACAACACTCAAAATCTTGAGAATGGAAAGCTAAGTGATATTTTACTAACCTATCACATGGCTGAACATAGCGACTTCACACATGTTGAGCCTAAAAACCCTCAGTACAAAAAATTAAAAAATGGTGTATTTCAGTCTCTCACGTTGAAACTCACAGATCAGCATGGCAATATGCTAAAAGAAGACCTGGGAAGAACCGTTGTTTTGCACATCCGCTAAACCGAGATAAAAAGTAATAATTAATTATATATCATAATTAATAATGGAGTATGGAAAAAGATTAAATCCAGAACGTTCACTTAGAACTGCCCGCGGTGTAAAAGGCTCTCGTCAAAAAGTAATTGTCACACACAATCCGAGTGAGATTGACCAAAATCAGCTATTGTTGGTTAGATTTCCAAATTTAGGAAGTGATGATGTTATTATCCCTGGCACAGCTAATCTAAGTTTTGATATTGAACTCGAGTCGACAGCTGACACGAAAAGAACATTGGTCAGTAACATTGGAAGAGCTATCGTTAAAAAGTTGGCTGTCAAGTTCGAAGGTAGCGAGATATTGAGCATCGATGACTTTGATCTTTTTGGGTGTTACAGAGATTTATGGTTAACCAAGTTTGAAAAGAGAAACGCGATAAGACAGGGTATCATCATCGATGATGGGTGTACAGAAAATTGTATGAAATTGAGGATTGGTGCTTCCGATAAACCCACCACCCCTATTGAAGCGGACAAAGCCATTGCTGACACCTATAAAAACAAGTTTGTCATTCCACTCGACTTTGAGATGCTAGATAGTACTATCCCATATTATCAAGCGGGTTTAGGGAATAGGTTATGCTACAAGATCACATTTAACGATTATAACCGAGTTATCTATTCTAACCCTCCAACTCCTACCACAGGTCAAAGAAAAACCCCAGACGGTAAATACAAAATATCTAACATCTCTCTTGAATATGAGCTTGTGACACAACCCAAGTTGGCTAGACAAATCGCTTCTGAATACGAAAACATGGCTTTGCTCTACGATAGAGTTTTGAGACACCGACAAATCAGAGTAAACAAGTCAGACACAACATGGAATTGGTCATTCAACACACCTGCCAAATCTTTGAAGGGTATCTTAGTTCTGTTTGAAGAAGAAGAATCCTACAAACGAGATACCGGTAAATTCTACAATCCAAAGATCAAAAAGGTATCTGTCATCGTTGAGGGCAAGCCTAACCAACTTTTTGCTCAAGGGATGCAGCCGTTTGAACAATACAATGAGATTTGCAAGTATTTTGCTGAAGGAAAACCAAAAGATAATAGCGTCGGCGAAAACCGAAAGCGCTTGGGATTACATGATGTAAAAGTCTCTGATTACTTGACAAACAAGTATGCTCTATGGTTAGATTTCAGAACAATTGATGAGAATGCTTTGCATGGGACTGGTCGAAAGATTGAAAATGCGAGTGAAGGCATCACTTTACAGATTGAAAAGACCGCTGAAACTGCAGGAAACTTAAACGCATATATATATCTAATAATGGACGCTCAACTAAACATACAAAACGGTCAATTTATGTCTGCATTATATTAGTAAAATGGATACACTTTACATGAAAGAACCTCACACAGCATTATTCGTTGGACCAACATCGTGCGGCAAAACGGATCGTGTTGTAAAATTATTAGAAAATGAATATCTCAATCACTTTGATTACATCGTGATTATATGTCCAACTTTGAGGTGGAATCAAACATACAGAGATCGGAAGTGGTTTTGGACTGACAACTATGTGATTTTAATTGAACCGCAAGGTCGCTTGTATGAATGGATTAAGGAAATGACCACTAATTGTGCTGGATATAAAACCTTATTCCTCATTGACGACATAATCGCTGATGAGGAATTGGACAAAAAGAGACAGCCTTTGCTCGAGTTGGCAATTAGTGGTCGCCATCGAAACCATTCGCTATGGTTACTTACACAATCATACACGGCTATACCTAAAAATTTACGACGGCAAGCTAAAATGTTATATGTGTGGTATCCAAAAGATAGAAACGATCTAACCACTATTCATAAAGAGAATTATATCATTGAATTGAAAGAAAATTTGAAAGAGGTCAATGAAAAGTTAAATGCGGGGAAACACACATGCCTAGTCATGAGAATGGAACACCCAAGAACGCACGTGATTTGTTAAACAAGTTGACATAATTGTTACATGACTCTTGTAACAAAAACTATAAGACTGTTATAAGACTCCTATAAGACTACTGTAAGAGAATAATTTACGTCTCAATACAGGATCTAGAATTTTACCAATATGTTTAATCCTCGATTCAAAGCGTACTCTGTCAACAGCAGCCTCTATCCAGTTACTTCTACGAGATTCACAAGCAGAGATATAATGGACCATTACTTTATCATTAAAAGTAACCCTTTTTGTATCTTGATGGGAAAATATAATATCATCATCTGAGGATTCATCATCGAACATAATTGTTTACTTAAACAATGTTTATTTTATTTAACAATGTTAGAATATATCAACTTTATATTATTAAACATCATCATCCTCTTATAATTATTTAAGACAAAATAATTATAAGAGGATAGCAAACTCTTATACAGCAAATTTCAACAAAATTATAAGAAGATAGCAAACTCTTATACAGCAAATTTCAACAAAATTATAAGAGGATAGCAAACTCTTATACAGCAAATTTCAACAAAATTATAAGAGAGTATAAGAAAATTATAACAAACACAACAAAATGATAGAATATGTCAACTTCGTGTTATTAAGCATACTGCTGATCTCGCTATTTTACTTTTATTTTGTGTTAAAAAAATACCTCTCTCTAATAAAAATGGCGGAAACAGCGATCGATAATTTAATCAACCAGAGTTATGATGTTCCAGGTGAATTTCCACCTTCAGATGGTAAAAGACAAAAATTACTCGAGTGTGTCTTAACAGGTAATAGCAAGCTATACTTAGGGAAAATGTACACCGAAGAGCAAATTAACAAACTCAAAGATGAAGAGGTAGAAAAACTTTTTAGTATTTACGAGGCTAAACTATCAGGTCAAATGGTAAAATCCTTGGGGAAATCACTGATACGCATTTATTCGATGGGGGCTTGTGCAACGTTAGGAATAAACAATCAAGATGCGTTGAGCAATGACCTGGAAACTGACCCCTTCTTAAACTCTGCCCTTCAAAGATTTACATGTGACTTATATTATAAATTCGGCTCATTATTAGCACCACTCAGTGTTGGACTTATTACCGGGAGGCATTATATCAATGAAAGGAATTTAAATAAATCCGATGATAATATAAATACAGCAGATAATAAAAATGTCAGAAGAACAGACTCCCATTCAAGTGACAACGAAGAACCCAAAAAAGGTTGAAGCGGGTAAGAAGTTGGCGGAATACAACCGTAAAAAACGAGAACAATTAAAACAAGTGTCGCCTCAAAAAGAAATGAATAAGCTCGATGACTCTCTCACCAAACCAAATGAACAACCTATGAATTACACCTATGGTGTAGGTGGAATAATAGCTCTCGGTTTAGTTGGTGGATTTGCTTATTTTATGTATAAAAAGAAAGAGCAAATATTACCCCGTGGGTCACCATCCACCCCACTTCCACAAAAATCTAAAATACCAGTGAAAATCAATAAACATGAAATGGAATAAAAAGAAAAAAATGTATATATAACAAACATGGACAAGAAAAGTATCGTCAACGATTTATATCATGCATCAGTCGTCTGCGTTTTCGCTATCGGCTACTCTATGCTAGGAAAAAAGGTGTTAAAAATGACACCACCCTCTATTCAAAAGTTCGACTTGGAAGATACGGGAAAACTAGTTGCCATTATCGCCGCTAGTGAAGTGACAAAGGACTACTTAATCAAACAAAAGATTTTACCTGAAAATATCAATATCTAAATATGGCTTCTATCGCAATGATGTTGGGTGGAGCTTTGGCTAACGCTTTGGCTTTCACAGGATCAAGCTATCTGTTTTCAAGTTTATCCAAAGACAGAATCGATAAGGAAAGAAAACGTCATGATTTGGCCATAGAAAAATTACAAAAAGCACAGATTGAATGGCAGCAAAAACGACAGGAAAGAATCGATTTTATCAATAAGCAGCTCATGCTCGAAAAGAAGGCCGATTCAAAATTCGTACAGCTAAATGATGCAATGAGAGAGTACAATAGAGTATTTAGTAATCATCTTGAACCGCTACCACGGGAGCCTGTATTGAGCGACTTTTATACACCGAGTCATGATCAACATGAAAGAGAATTGGCTTTTATAGCTCTGAGTATGCTCGGTATTGGTGGAATTGTGTGGTATTTTGAAAGATGAAGACCATCAACAAAAATTATGTTACACGATACATGTAACATATACACTTTCAGATGGTTATCGTCTAGTGACAAGGTATGTATAGATCAACCCTACAATCAGAGCCCATAAATTTTGACTTAACCAACCTACAACTTCCTTAGCTCTGTTCAATATCCATGATACGATAGACCCAATTATTCCTGGTAAAGCCTCTGCCGCTTTAGATGCTAATCTACCTAGAAGTGATGCTAACGCTTTTAGTTTATTTTTTATCCATTCCTTTGCATCGTCCTTTTTATCACCACCTTTGTCAGGATTTTGCGAAGAGTTTCCAGCTGCTGATGGTAACAAAGCTTCCACAAGGACACCGATAGCCATACCAAACGCTGTCAGAATGCTAACGATTGTTATACCTTGTTCACGGAATAGTGTTCGTATCCTTTCGCCTAATGTGGTATCTTTGTCGAGGACTTTAGCAATGGTTTCTTTGATGCTCGTAACTTGACTGTTTAATTTACCTTTGAGAATATCAATGTTCTCTTTCCTAGCTTTCAACTCTTCATGTAATCCCTCCATTCTCTCTTCAACCTCTTTTCGTTGTTCATCTGTGTATGTCACATCGTTTTCCATCTCTTCCAACTTGTTTTTCTCTCGATCGATATGCTGTTCTATTCGAACCTTTTTCGCAACCTCTTCCTGAAGACCTCCTCTTATGTTTCTCAGCGCTTTATCCAATCCTAACAGCTCACGTACAGGATATTCAAATAGATCGCCGGTCTGAGTCATTTCATGATCGATAGATTGTTGTCTAAGCGTTGAAATTAAATCTTCCGTACTGTTTGCAATGTTCCCTGTAATTTCCTCAAGCTCTACATCACTCGATTTTGTGATTTTAGATGTCGAGGGAAGCTCTTCTTGTATTTTGTTAAGTGCAACTGCTTGTCGTGCTGTTATTTTACCCTTAGGTATATCAAACCCTAAACTACGTAACCCCTTCTTACCCAATATTCGAGCTATCTCTCCGGTAGCCTTTAGTATTTTTTCGCTCGTCAATGGTTTGGTATTGTCTTTGTAGTATAATTCACCATCTCTAATTTCAAACTGATCGGTATATAACACCTTAGGGTATTGCTGGAGCCTTTCAGATAATCTTTTGTATATATCACCAACAAAATTTTTCAAAAGTTCAATTTTCTGATCTCCACCACCAAATGAGGTTTCACCCGTCGCTCCGCGTGTATCTATTTGTTCACCACCCGAAGTTGGTATGAGAGGAAACGTTTCATCGGTTGTTTCATCTGTCGTCATCCCATGTTCTCCAAAGGGGTCAATATCAATGTCTGCCATTTTATTTATTTAGAGGATAATTTATTATTAATTATGTTATAACAAACCTCTAAATATGAATGTTAAAATTTATCCAAAACTACCCACTGCTCCTGAGGATTTGAATGAGCAGGAAAAGTTTAACGCAAGCGTAATAAATTCAGAATTTGAAGAGTTGATAAAACTTAAGAACAAGTTTAGCATCAAGCTCAAGAGATACAACAAGGCGATAGAACGATCGATGCTACTAAATGCTAGCTCAAGCGCTATAACCATCGGCTCTGGCATCGGTTCAATTGCAACAGGGGCTACTATTATCGGAATACCTATTTCTGCGGGATTAGGTGGTGTAGCCTTAGCCGGCTCTATCTGTACCGGACTTACCACAGCTGTCATCAAAAGATATCAAAACAAAGTAGAAAAAGTGATAAAATTATATGATATTGTTACATCCTCAATTGCTGTGTTCGAAACTAACATAAGTCAGGCGCTGACCGATGGGAGGATCAATTACAAAGAATTCCAGGTTTTGCAGGGAACATATTACAAAGCTTTAGAAGGACTCAGTTCTACAGATAGAAAGATGGAGACTGAAACCCAAAATCAATTTCAAAAAAGTTTGATGGTAGAACTTCAAAACCTGAAAAAGTCCATAACCGAAAATGGTTACTAGTATGTGCTTGTGTGTGCTCAGCGCTTATTATGACAAACGAATCGTAGCTGATGATGGGATACACACCAAACCTCTATACTAATCGAAATTCATTCACGATAACACTTATTAACGCGTTTCACGTTAATAATGTCATGGGGAAATCCCCCTTATTTTCACCGTTCAAAAATATAGTAAATTCTCGATAAAATTATGAATATCGAAAAGTGGGCCTATATTGACCCTCACCTACTACTTAAGTTGTCAAACATCTATTTTTGGGTTCTCAAAAAGCTTCAGAAATTGGCAGTAAAAGTTTAGTTACCTAGCCATTTTTTATCGTAAAGTTATTGAGGATAAAACTTCAGCAATTTTTTGTTGACATAATGAGTACATTTTCAATTCTGAAGAATGCTATGAAGAAACTTTGTGGAATTTGTGGATGTACAATAACTGGAAAATATTTTATTATGTTTGTGACAACATTGAGAGGTTGAATAATGTATTTAAGCTCAACTTTAATGAACATTTATCCAACATTCATCCTAAATGTACAGTAAAAATTGTAGTTACATTGGACTGTGTACACTAAAACACTGATTGCCCTACATGTTGAAGAACAGAATAGAATAGAATATTTATATTATTTGTCACAAAAAAAATTAAATACAAAGAATATAATAAGACGAAATAAAGACTGGAGACCATCCCAGTAGATAAATCCAAACAAAGGAGGTGGCCACCAAAAAAGAAGGCAAAAAAATATAGCTGCAAATAAATATGTACAACAGAAAACGAAAAGATAAATTAAATGGTATTTAACGAAAATAAAACTGTTTCCTGATTGAGGTATCTATTCGCCATAAGTATTTAATAATAAAACAAGAACATTCAAATTAATTTATTTTATTGAACGAAGCTTTTCGTAAGAATCTCTTACATCTTCAGGTTAAAAATATACACCTGATTAAGAAAAAACTTATCCAGGAGTGAGAAGCTAGTTGCATGTTTAGGTAGTGTCTTAGAAAAAAATCAGTGACCAGTTTTAAATTGGATAACCCACTCAGTATGCCAAGGAAAGATAGATAGCATTTCCATAAAATTCGCGTGTAACATCACATAAGGTGTTTTTTCGAAATTGTTCAACATGCTTGAATCATTTTACAATGAATTAGACATCGTTCCAGCTTGCACAGGAAATTTCCTATTTTGACACTTGTTATGGCAATTTCGTCGAACTATTGAAACGTAAACAACAGCTTAACATCGATATCCAAGAGTTGGATGATCATCTTGAAATACTTCAACAAGAGGTTACACAAGTTGTAGCAGATAATGACAACAAACAATGAACCATCAGCCAGTAATTAGCCATCTGGAGAAATAAATAAAAGATAAAATAAGATAAAAAGAATCTCCTGACCTTAACATAGACATACCAGAAAACATTGGTGTGTGTACTTCATCACTTGGTGTGACTTAAAATAAATCAGTGTCAAGCATATCACCACTTCAGGTAGATTTGTCTTGGAATTCGTACTAGGTCATAACACAGAAACATTTTCTTAATTAAAAAAATTAAAATAATAATCAAAAATTTTTCAGGGAGAGAATACTAAAGTTTTATGCAACAGTATTCCTAATGTTGTCAAACAGCATACCAACAACATCCAATTGCATAACAAATCAGAGCATGAAGTTATTTGAAACTATCTTCTTGAAATTTAGCAGATGTCATAACATTTTTAACTCAGCAGGGCACTGTCAGTTGAAAACATTAATTTCGACATACTTCTAGATCCGCCACTGTGATTCACTGGGTGGGTACTCTTTTTGACCATGTTCGAATAAATAATTATACAACATTGTGTTAGTTTCAAATTTTTTGTAGAAATATTGATATCAGAATTTTTGGATTTTCTCCATAAAATTGCCCTGATATAAACATCAGTCCAAAAAGCTTTCTATAGAGAGCAGGGTGAAGAGAGCTTCATTCAAACAAATGACACATTGATACAGTAACATCAAAAATCCTGTCAGACATATAAGGTATCTCAAGATCAATCAGCACTTCCTCTCTACTCTACGTAACCTCCCGAAGCTCAACAAATCAAACCGACAGTGAAATGAAGAAAGTTATCAGCATCAAATTAATTTATATGTGCTGTGCTGTATGTATTATTACTAAAGGAAATTACCTGTGTACCAAATTTTTATCCTGAAATATGTGTTTCACACTTAAAATATTTCCCACTTCAAGATCTATTTGCCAAACAAAAAAAAAAATGGCTACAGTCACAGATCTTTATATAATGTTGATACATCTATTAACAACTCCATTACATAATATTTGATGTCTAAAAAACTCCACACTGACAGTTTTAGCGGAGTCATTGCAACTCCTAAACAGGAGTCATTGAACAATGATAACCTAAGAGAGTAAATCAGATGATACAGAGAGCATCTTAAGGGAGTCATTTTGCTTTTAAGGGGTGTCAATTTCAATTTTCTTAAAATGACCACCTTGAAGGGAATCAATTTGACTCTTTTAAGTGATCATAAGTGATGTAAGTTAAATGGCTCTTTAAAGGAGTCATTTTGATACCCGTCGGAGAGTCAAATCTAAAAACAAAGCCACTGTTTCGCACGCTTTAAAAAATTTTACGTAAGCAATTCTTTAAATGAGAGTCTCAGATGTCACAAAACGGTATAAAAGATTTTCCACCTTTAAACAATAAAAATACGGTTATTAACTCTTAGGGGCACTTTCTTTGCATTTTACTAAATAATTATTCTTTTGTATAGATATTTCCCTGTATAATCACAAAAATTGTAAACTTATCTAATACGATCGCATTGAATAAAAAAAACATCTATAATTTATCAACTTCACTGGTTCACTGGTTTCATTGGTAACATGTACATATTTCATATTAGGAGGTTTGTAGCTGTACTATTCTTGGATTCTTTTCTTGACGAAATTGAATGTGTCCGTGTGGCTGACAGTTTTTTTCGTTTGTTTTCTTGTTCTTAAATAATCGGCTATTATTATTCTATATCATAAGTTAGCTTGCTTACTCCTTAAATTTATTTTAAAGAACAACAAAACAACACTGATGATGGCCCACAAAACACGGTTGGCTATGCAGACAGTAACTGAACATGTTATAAGTACGCTGTTTTTTCTTTCAGTCATAGACTTCAAATGAAAGTATTTGGGGAATAGCTAAATGATTTTGAATGATTAGCTACTATATTTTAGTTACTTGTGACAGCTTTAATTTTTACAGTATGTTACTTTTTCTTTAGATTCTTATTATGAAATTTTCCTGTAAATTTGATTGCTCTTATAAAGCAGCCAATTACAAATGGCTCGTTCGTCATTTTTGGAACTTTCATGCAATGCAGGGTAACTTCGCTATTCAATGCAATTCTTCTGGATGTGTATTGAAATACAAAAATCGAAAGAGCTGTGCAAAAACATCAAAGTTTAACATGAAGACTTAGCTCAGAGAATGATACACTCGAAATGACTTTTAGATATCAATGCAAGTGACAATAATTTTGCTGGTGATAGCAGTGATGATGAAGATGATGATGATCAGTTTTTGAGCCGCACTGTTCCATGAATAATGATGATGGTGTAGCAAATGTTTTAATTGAACTAAGAGAAATGCATAATATTACTCAAAGTGCAATTTTTTTATTTGTAATCAAATTATTGTTATACAGTGTGTATCAAAATGTCTTATCCACCAACTTTACATGCCTGATAAAATATTGTGAATTTTATATCACAAGAAAGTGCTTTTCATGCTCTATTTATTAATATAAAATGTTTGCCAAAATATTTGTTCTTCGAAAAGATATTGAAGAAAAACTCAACGATTTGGTTCATTAAATTCTTAAAAGTCAATTAACTGCTGACATGCTAATGAATTTTTAATGGTGTAATTTTCTTTTGTTGTGCTGATGAAACCTTTAGAAAATTTTAAGTATACCTTTGCGTATTAATTTCCCATAACAACTGATCCAAAAAATTTCAAATAGAAATTTTTTACTGTGTGATGATTTTTAATTTTTTTATTGTGTTTACAAATGGCATTTATTGTAAATTGAGTTAATTGACTTTTAAGAATTTAATGAACCAAATCGTTGAGTTTTTCTTCCATATCTTTTCGAAAAACAAATATTTTGGCAAACATTTTATATTTATGGATAGAGCATGAAAAGCTCTTTCTTGTGATATAAAATTCACAATATTTTATCAGACATGTAATGAGATATACGCCTTGAAAGTTGGTGGATAAGACATTTTGATACACACTGTAGTTTCATTTGTAAACGTCATTATTCGGCTGTATGTGACGTAATTTTTGAAAAGTTTTATCTCAACGCAAAATTCAATTTTTCTTCGTGTTTGTATTTTCACTATTTTCGAGACAGAATTGGTATTCATTTTGAGTGAAATATTAAGTAACAGAAATTAGCGCCGTGAAAAACTTTCTTCGTGTTTTTTCTTCATTCTCGGTCTACCTTTTATTGAAAAGTGGGAGGCAATCGAATTATACTATATAAAAAAGAAATATTGTATATCGTAGAAATTAAAAAACACTCAAAAAATATTTGTTGTTATGAAATATCCAAGATTATATATAAGCTATTTACGTTTTCATAAATGTTATTGTATGTATGTATTCATAGTGTTTTATATGAAAAGATCAATACATGATTTCAAGTAAATGGCATTGTTTTCTTAATTATCTTGAGATCACCATGAAATCCGAGGGCAAGATCAGCAAGATGACCAAGCGTTGAGAATATTATAATACTGGAATGGGAGTCATTTAATATTAACACATTATGCCCAGAAGGGCGTCATTTGATATCAACGCAATGATGCTCTGAAGGGAGTCATAGCGGATTGAAGCTCTTAAGGTGATAAATAAATGACTCTTGTTTGAGCATTAATTCAAAATGCTACTCAAACGGGAATCACGAAATGAGAATCGTAAGAGATTTCATTAAGAGATCTCATTTTCAAATGACTTTTTTGGAGAGTCAGAAATATCGCCATTTTTGAGAAGTAAAAGGGAGTCATTCATGGTAATGAGAAGCTAAAGGGAGTAAAAAAAGATACTTGTAAGGGAGTCAAAATGACTCGCAAAAGGAGTCGCCACAGGCACTCAGAGATGACTCCCTTACAGTTCTCATATTGACTCTTGAAAAATTGTCAGTGCAGGTCATACTTATTTCGTAAAAAGTCCATCTCCAAGGGGGTTGCTATGGAGAACCATAACAAAACTTTATAAGCTTCTCAAGTAAAATTCTCTTATAACCCAGGGAAACTTCTGTGAACATAATAATCCAAAGATAATTGCCAAAGATAAGAAACAACGAAATACACTTTTTTATATCCAGAGAGTCTTTGATTAAAGAGAACTTCGTTCAGATATTCTAATGGACTAGATCATGATTTCTGCGTGCAAAACTATGGCAACTACGTGAAAATAATACGTGCTCTGCTTTATCTTAATTTCGCGTATGAAACAGCCGTGTATTTGACCAAGGTTTGACCAAATTTCGAAAGTTCTTCAATTTTGGTCCACACAGTATAATAGTGAACTTTTGCGCTGTAAATTTTCATACGTTGATAATGTCCACAATGTAAGATCTCGTGAGGACTGTGTATTTCACAAACAAAAAGATAAATTTTACAAAGGTAAGGCGCACGTGGCCTATATTACGTAACATTCCCCCCACCAATGTTGGGGCTCAACATCCAGTTCTGTTTCGACTTCGAAGTGAATAAGTTTTTGTTTCTCGCTCGAAACGTCTTCTTTCTTGAGTATTCGTCGATTTCTTCGTTGGAGGTTCGGATTGTCTCGTTCTCTCGTCGTCTTTATTCGTCGATTTTTTCGTTGGATTTCCTTCGTCGTTGACTTGCTCGTCGGGCTGTTCAACACAATCTTCTACTATTTCTTTATTGCCGTTCTGAAATTACTCTACAGGATAGAGTTTATTTACTGGCCTTTTTATTACGGACCCCGTCCTTCCAATTTTTACCTCGCCACCTCGAACTACCTCATCCTTACCCTTCACTAAAACCAACAACCAGACCCAACCTCCACAAGTGTCTGAGCACAAAATCTTCCTGAACTATTACATCATCTCCAATATGTATCAAGTCTCGTTCCTTTTTCCTAATCATTTTGTGATGCTCTTTCAGCTCTGACAAATACTCATTTCTCCATCTGTCCCAGACGTGGTTGATTATTGCTTCCATTTTCTTGGTATAGGAATTTATGTCCAGTGCTGGGCTATCAGAATATACTTCACCGCTGGCGTGGAATTCTAATCGTCGTCCATATAGAAGATTGTTCGGCGTGATACATGACTCGATGTCATCTGAGTACACATAAGTGATAGGTCGGTTATTTACAATTCTCTCGATTTCCAAAAACAATGTTTGAAGTTCTACGTAGTTTAGACGACTGGTTTTCAAATCTTTTTCAGGATCGATTTTACAATTCTGATAATTCTTTCGAAGAATCCGCCATACCATGGTGCGAGGGGTAGATTAAGCTTCCATGATATCCCATGATCTGTTGCAAACTTCTGTGTGTATTCTGCAATGAAATTGGAGCCATTGTCCGATATAACGATTTCGGGACAACCTCTTCGGGAGATGAATCGACACAGACTCTGTGTGAAGGTAGGTGCGGATAGGTCTGGTACTAAATCTAATACTATTCCACGTGAAGCAGCACATGTATATAACACACCCCACGCTTTGAAGAGATTTTTCTTGCTTGAGTGTAATTCTCTAACGAACAATGGTCCAAAATTGTCGATCCCGACTACAATAAATGAGCGTGTATCGTTGAGGCGATCCTTATTTAACGAGAGCGTTTTGGGATAGCTGTACGGTTTACTGTTGAGTCGGCGACAGATTACGCAATTGTGTAACACTTTTCGGACGAAACTTCGGCCACTGCAAGTCCAAAATCGTTCTCTCAATTCGGTTAACGTTTGTTTTACTCCCATGTGTTTGACTCTTTCGTGAGTTTTGACGACAATCAATTCTGCTAATCGATGATTTGCATTGAGTAGAATAGGGTATTTCCTGTCAGATGGCACTGGTGTATTTTACAATCTGCCCTTGCAACGACTACTTTCGTCTTCGTCGGAGAAAATGTCAAGTTGATCTTAAATTTGTGGGTAATGTGGTAAACTAACGAGAGTGCTTTGGTTTTCTTTTATCCATAAATCCTCCGCGGCACGAATCTCTTGTGCTGTGAGAAACTTTGACAGCCGGGGATGTTCTTGGGATTTGTTGTTTTTGATGTTGTAAATGAAGCGCATGACCCAAGCGGTGATATGGTATAGTTTGTTGACGTCACTAAAATTTTCGATGGCTAACACTTCATTTATTGAGTTTTTTCGTTCATGGATAACATTGAGGGTCACGGATGATTTCTTTAACTCGAAGTCTCCAATTTCATTTTTGGTGCTATGTTGTCCGGGCCATCCATTGTTTTGATCAGAAAGAAAGGATGGTCCATTCCACCATAGTCTGCTGTCGTGTAGTTGTATTAGACTCTTTTCGTATCTTGTGATGAGATCAGCGGAATTGTTATGAGATTCACAATACTGCCAGGAGCCTATCGAAATTAGTCAACAAATTTCCGCTACTCGATTTTGGACAAATGTGTTGTATTCCTTGTTACAGGAACGAATCCAGGTTAGTGTTATTTGTGAATCTGTCCATAACACAATGTTTGAGAATTTATATTTAGTATTCAATACTGTTGACACGGTATCGAACAATCTTGCAAGTACTAATTCCCACCAAATACACGACGTCATTATAACGTTACTATGACGTCTTAATCTGGTCAGGAAGTCATATGACTTCTTTATGACCTTTTCATGACGTCATTTAAAGTCATAAAAACGTAAAACGACATAAAAACGTAAAATCAGTTTGCTAATACAGTTAGTTGTACTTTATGTCCTTTATATTTGCTTTGTTTTTTTTCCCAGCTTTACAAAGGTCCATTGATTCGGTCCGTGCGCGTGGTCTTGCGTATCGCTTCTTTGTTTTTTGTCCTATTGGGATCCCTATTAGTGCAATTGACACTTCGCTCTCGTTACATTATATAAGATGATTTTTGATTCTAACAGTAGTGCGTTGTATGACAGTGCGTGTGTAAGCTGTGAGATTTCTGCCAGTGGTAAAAAAGCTTCTGTGAACAAAGCGATAATTGACGTTTTTAAACATGCCCCTGAACGGTTGAAGAAGAAATAAACTGAAAGAAACAGTTTTCTTGTGTTGTATTTTTAAGTCTATATATTCGATAGTTTATTTTTTCCCATCACTTCGGTAAGGTCAAAATCTGTGCGTTTGTGCGTCCCATCATGGTTAAGCACGTTTTCAATCGTAATAAAAATGTCAGGACTGGGTCGTATGACGTCTCAGTGACGTTATAGTGACGTCGTAGAAGAATCTCTCTTTATTCCCAACCTTTGATTAGGTCAAAATCTGTGCGTTCCATCGTGATTAAGCAAATTTTCAATCGTAATAATAATGTCAGGGCGTGGTCATATGACGTCTCAGTGACGTCGCAGTGACGTCACAGAAAACCTGCAGTGAAACAGCTAGGTTATAAGGAGGTTACTTGATGACGTCCTTGTGACCTTCTCATGACGTCATATAAGGTTATCGTCCGACTTGATTATGACGTCATAAGGACGTCATGGTGTTTGGTGGGTTACCACTTTCTTCGTCGTAGCTTTTGTATGATGTTGCGCTTGCTTCTCGTGCTTCAAGTTCCTCTCTGATAATCTTCAACAGCGTTTTCATGTCTCACTCTTTCATTTGACGGCTGACTATCAATCGTATTTGTTGCGGAATTTTTTCCATGATAATTTGTGATAACAACGCTCCACAATGTGTCTGTGCTTCGATAGAATCGTATAACCTTCGGAGTCCTGTTACGTCACGCTCTGACGATATCGGTTTTAGTTTTAATAGGTTATTCATGTGTGTTGAAATTATAAGCTTCTTGTTTGCAAATATTGCTTTCAATAATTCAAGAGCTTTCTCGTAATTCTCTCCAGTCAGCGCGAATCCTTGAATGACATTAAGAGCCTCTTTTCCAACATAGCTCTTCAGGTATGTAAATTTTCCCACATTGCTTATTGTTTCTTTGTTGTGTACTGCCGCAACAAATGTTTCATAAAAGGAAGTCCATTCGGTCGGTTCTCCTGTGAATTTCTTTAACAATATCTTGGGCAGCTTGAGGTGGTGGATTCACTTGTGTTAGGTAATGTTGTGGAAATTGTTCTAACACGTTCTTCTAGTCTTTCAACTTTAATTTCAAATTCGATATTCGTAGTCAGTTCTTGTTCAAATTCTTCTGAATCGAACTTGTCAAGAATTTTATCGTTAAGTTTTTTCAACTTGCTTTCTTTATCCTTTAGTACTTTTAATGTAGCCATTAAATCTTTCTGGACATTTTCTGTGACGTTATCGGCTAAATGTTCTTCCATTTTTGTCATTACCTTCGTTAGAACAAGTTTATATCCATTTCTACTTCGTTTCAGTGTAGTGACTTCTGCCATTTCAAAATTATTAGTCTATAGATCAAATCAAAATCCGGCTCGTGTTGATCATGTAAGATCTCGTGAGGACTGTGTATTTCACAAACAAAAAGATAAATTTTACAAAGGTATGGCGCACGTGTCCTATATTACACACCAGCAATTTAATTTGTTAGAAGACAAAAGAATTATACATGCATGAGCTGTTTATAACGTACGTTTTTTTTTTGTAAGAGCTTATGTAGAAAAAAACGCGTTTCTTCGAAAAAAAAAATGTATGTTTTGAATTATAGTTTCTTGAAACCGAAAATGAATTCGAAGAGAGAACTTCCTTTTTTTAACGCGATTTTTGAAAACTTTGATGTTCAAAGACAGAACAGATAGCTAACAAACGTAGAAAGTAACAAGAACTTATGTAGCCAGGAGACCCAGCTACATTCTCTCAAACAACATATATCAAATTTCAAGTATCAAAGTATTTTCAGTGAGCATAAGTAACTATAAGTCTCATTTTTATGTAGACCTATTTGATTAATATTCATTCCTCCATGAGTTGAGTTAGAAAATATCATAGAAAACGTATTTTTAAATGTTTGATATCCAAAACATTAAAAAATTCGCAGATTGCGTTCCTTCGCTAGAATTTATATGGCGTTATAAGTAGAGTCTCACAGACTCTAAATTGTAGACTAATTGCCATTTCGGCCGGAGGAAAAGGAGTAGTAGTAGTAGTAGTAGTCCAAGGGTGTTTTAATACGGTATTCGCTTTCGCTGCTACCGTAATAATTCATCAGTGAGTTTGTTAAAAGCGTTTGATAAAGATCAAGGATAAATATTTAAAAGAAACATTTCCTTGTTGCAATTATGTCATCCTCTGATGTTTCAGATGTAACTGATAGGTTTATTTTAGTTAACGTGGGAGCAAATTGAAATTGCAAGGAAAAAATTTCGTGTTCTTTTTTATGTTTGTTGGGACTTTCAACAATCATTAGTCTTCCTATCCATTCACATTATTCATCATTTAGATCAGTGCAAAATTAAATCAGTGTTTGACCAGTTAATGTAGCCTTGTAACCTGAACGAGTTACCCTCCAATCTCACAATCCATGTTTTGCTTTGACGAGACCTCAAGCATTTTCCCCATAGTCGCTATGTTCCATTGCTTCTTGGTTTTCTTTGTAAAAGTCTTGGTTTCTTTATAGAAATCCTGTGTTTTTCCTAAAACATATGGACAGTCATTTCCGTTGAAAATTCCAGATGTTTATTCTTTATCGTGTTATTCCCCATGTACAGATACAGGGCCCGCGCTACCGGGGTGCCCCCCCACTTTTTTGCTAAGTAAGAAACTTTTTTCACACATCAATTTAAAAATTAAAAAAAAAATCGGGTGTGGCTACGCAACTGAAAAAGGAACAGCCAAAAGCTTATTATGCATTCAGGCTTTAAAGACCACTACCGAATCATTTACTTTGATGCAATCGACACCGTAGTCATGGCTATTAAGGACCGTTTTGAGCAACCAAGCGCTATCAATTCTTTTCAAGCATCGAGCAGTTTCTTTTGACATCCATCAACTCCGACGACCCCTACCAGACAGAGATAGGCGCTCTTGAAAAGTACTTGGATGACCTTGACATCTCTGCACTGCCTGCCGAAATCCAAGTTCTGCGCTCTCGTTTTTAAAAATGAAAAGGTACCTCATTTTGAGGAGATAACAGACAATATAGTCAAATCAAGCGGCGCACTATAAAGAAATCTCTTTGGAAACATCATCAAGTTGATGAAGCTAGTCCTTGTTGGTGCAGCTACAAGTGCAACACCCGAGCGATCAAAACTTGGGTTCGAGCAACAATGACTCAAAAGTGTTTCAACTCTTTGGTAGCTTTCTTTTCACAAAGAACTTACGGATAACATTTCTTTGGTATGGTATGTTTGGTATGTTTCTATTAACTATGGGTAAATATAGCCAACGAATTTGTTGCCTCGAAACCATCCAGAAAAAATATTGTTGGGAAATTTGTGGATTCTGATTTATGGTATATATACTATATTGTTATAGTTATAATTACTACTATAATTACTTACGTTCTCTTTAAAAATGATTAAAAGTTTATTGTAGGTGTATAAATCTTTAGGAATCAGTACACTGTTAGCCAATCTTGAGCTGTCAAAATTGCAAAAACTTTCCTTGCTCTCCGGCGCCAACCATGGTGGCGCCTTCACTCTAAATTGCCGATTTCAAAATTAATCAGTATAAAATGTGGCCCCTCCACTTTCAAATTCATAGCGCGGGCCCTGAGATAGTGCTTATATTCTATTTTTACAGCTTAGGCTGCCTCTTCAGGTAAAAAAAAAATATTCAGATTGAAATCTTACTTGTACACAGTTCAATAATTTAATGCAATAAATAATAACGAGAAGTTCAAACGACATATTATACAGTGTGTTTCATAGTGTTGGTAATGGAAATTTTAAAGTTGTTTCTTTAAACGAATATACCTAACACACAGAGGTTGGACGTAATATCCGTAAATACCGTGTGTTCCTTAATGTTGGAAATGAAAATTTTAAAGTTGTTTTTATAATGAATGTACCAAATTTCAAAATAATTTTTACATCAATGGTTGTAAGGTAATATAAGGTGAGGTAATAAAATGGCTTTCCATTACCTTATATATGGATGTAAGGTAATATAGGCCATCTGATATACCATTCCATTCACCGACTGCTAAAATTGAACGACCATTATTTAAAGCATGCGTAAATAAATCGCTTTACACTTAATTAAGTTTTCACTCCATTTCAACGTCTTTACCCTACCATCAACAGTTTTCTTTTTCAAGCCTATAAGTCTTGTTTCCAAACTAATACTTGGATTGTACGTACCATAAATACAGTCTAACGAACATAAACATTTTGAAAGCATTTAAGTAATTGGTCAACGAATTCGCAATGACGTTTTGGTATATTTCGAATTATTTAGATGAGATACATACGAGAATGAGGACTGAAACTATAAAACGTTTAAGCTTTCTAGGTATTTTTATTCGGTAATTGAAATTTTCAATTGCCCTACAACTGTTTCAGAAACTCATGATTACTGAGTCACAGATATTCCTGGATACTGCGCAAAACTTGAATTATGATGTCTTTATCGAAAGGCTGAAGGAGTTGGAAGAAACCTTACAGTTTCACATTAATTGGTTAAAAGATCGCGAGTCAAATGTTGTCATAGATTTTCAGCAAGTTTTTCTCAGGTTTGCCACCTCAGTGTTGTCAATTTTAAATCCTTTGTGTTCTAGCATTGGATAATAACCATAATTATATACATACATTATAGACTTACGCTTTACGTAAAAATATCGATCTCGTCTTTTTTTCATAACCAGCTATTTTTGTATACACTAATACCTCATTCAACAGTGATCCTTATAGTTCTAGAAAGTTCATCATCCCATTTATTCAGAAAGAGCCAGTTGATTTTCTGGATAAAGCGTTCGGGAGAATTAGTCGGGTGTTGTCTTTTTGTTTATTTGGATCTGCAGTTAAATGGCAAGTGATTGAAATTCTGAGTTTGATCGGTGCAGTCAAAAACATTGGTGATCTTATTACCTTCGTAAGTCATGCGATTTATAAGTTTGAGCCAATATTGTGTCAATCAAAATTTGCCACTATTTCATTAGCACTTTCGATTAGATTCATGAAGGCGGGTGTGGTTTTACGGATACGCAGTTAAAACAGCAGCTGCATTTCAGCGATCAGCTTGCCGTCGAAGACGGTATAAAAAACACTATCGTTCGCTCTATACAGGAAGATAATGGTATAAGTTTTTTAATGTTTTGATAGTTGTTTTTATTTCAAGAATTTACAATTATGATTTATTTTTTAAGATTTTCTGGAATGCTATGGACTATCGTGCATTTTGAACGTGGACGTGTTCGTGTACGATAGTCAAAAGGAAATAAAGGAAATTCGACATCGCCTAGTTGATCGGCAGAAGCAGCGTTGTAGTATTTTATACTACGATGTCATTTCCTCGTTAGTTAGGAGTAAAACTTTGAATCCTAGACAATGCGGAATGAACAAATTCTGCAGGAGTTTTGTTGAAGATGCTTTTGTATTTGTGTGCCCAGATTGTAATCTGAGTTACCATGCTGCGTGCACCAACGGAAATAACACGTGTGGGTGTGCTCTGTTTAACTGCGTGAGTGATAGGTAAGCAGAACCAACACTGACTTCGAATGAAGCATGATCATGTTAATTGTCTATAGGTCAGTGTTGCATTATAGATTTGCATAGCTTTTTGACAAGTTCAAAGAAGGTTTCTTCATTTCAAACCAGTCATACCCGTAAGCGACTTCCTTATCAAATCTTTTTTATTTGAGATTAGGGTTTCAATGTTACTCTCTTACCTTTCCTTTGATACTATGTAGACAATGCTTCAAAACTTGTTGCTTGGCCAAGCTATTAACTATCGCGTGGCAGTGTTGTCATATAGACGTAAATCTTTATTACCAAAAATGTTTATCGAGTGAAATAGTATGTAATCTGTTTGTTTACGAAGTTGATCTTTGTCAACAGCAGTATAAACTTGGAATTGCACAAAAGGTTTTATGAACATGCAACTTCAAAATTTTTAGAAAAAGTCGTTTTTAACAATGCTGGAAGAAATAATTTCATCCAATAAATCGGTACAGGATTTAATAATTCGAAGATTTTCCGCTGAGGAAAAAGAAATCACATCACAATTGTTTTATCCGGAAATAAGTGTTGAAATGTGTTGATAGTTTCGTTTTATTGATGTTATTCATCTTTTCGTTCTTTTTCTCTGATGCTTTTCGAAGTTTGATCAGAAATTATTATTATAGGTTGTAAAATTCCTTGTGAATCAACTCAACCCAGAATTAACCGACCTGGTCATTGAACGTTTTACATGGAATTTTGCACATAAGTATCCTTGAAGAGTAAATCCAATTCGTGGATGAGCTGGGTTGTCATTAACAGTTGCGTTACTTATTTTACGTTTACTGAACTGATACAATACAAAAATCACATTTTCATTTAACTGCAAAGAACAGTGTTATGAAAACTGAACACAAAATTGATGTATGTGATCGCCTTTCCACCAACAACCTTTGAGAACTTGTCGTTAAATGAATTTTTACCTCGTCACACTCGTCCTTAGTAGAATTGAACTCTCATTTTCGTTATTTTATTCGTTTATTGGTACTATACTGTATAACTCCTCGAAATGTCAAGTATTCCTATCTAGATATTTCCCATTTTCCTTATAATGAGATGTTTTTCTGTTTTCTCTCGTTTTCACGCTTACGTAGACGTATGCAGTATATTTTCTGAAATGAAAGCATTATTATCATCGGTCTCGATGGAGGGGAAAGCTTGACATTTTTAATTCTTTATTTATTACACACCGAATGGAAACCCAAGGAAATGAAATTGGAAAACTCAGCCAATGTCACGTAAGAAAATTGGAAAAGGGATCTAAAAACGAGGATTTGATTATGTGAATAAGGCAAAATTTACGGTGGCACCTTATATGTACAGTAGAACCTGGATATAAATAAAAATAAACATAAAAAGTATGAAATATTATGATGTGGTTTCTTTGATAACACTTGAATATCATCAAAGAACATGGATCTCTAAATTTTCATGGATATTATAATGGTATCTTTATAAAAAATGTTAGGGAAATCTTTGAAATGAGAGCACCAATAGCAGTAATAGGAAGTATCAATGCTAGAAATTTTGGAAACCACCAAACCCGAGTATGGATAGACTGCCAGATTCGGCAGTGCATGGACAGTGATGTTGTTAGACCGTTGACAGGTCTAAAATTCAAGTTTGAAAATTTGCGATATCAGTGTTCGACTCTCATAAAATGGCCTTTTGCTACTTTGCTAAATCCACGCCAAATTTCCGAAATTCGTCGTGTGCCAAAGTAAATCTAAAAAGGATTAATCTATAAAATTTGAGGCCTCCAATTTATGGTACAATTGATCATGCGGAACTATTGCATCCACTTGAGCTGCCCCGGTTTCTTAATAGGTCTCTAAGAAATCTGTATGCAAACCAACACGCTGCTACTATGAAAGTCAACTCACAATGCCAAATGGAAAAAATGGATCAATGATTATCAATCAACAATATCAGATCAGACGAGCAACTTATAAAATATCAAAGTATAAAATATCAAGACATAAGAAACATCAAACTAAACAACACAATGTTTGACTAATAGTTGGTTTATACCTAATTGCAACTTTCGATAGCCGAAACTTTTGTTACTTATAAGCTTTGGGTCAAAATGCTCAGGCAAAGCATTCTTGCGTGTTGCCTCAAACACAACAATGGTGGCTTACAGTGACAAAAATTCTGGAGATGACGCAAATAAGTACTTGCAAAATTGAAAAACAAAGAGTGCTTGCCCGACAGTTTCTTTGCCCAATAATGTATGTAAAGGTAGGTAGTAACAGTAGATTAGATGAGATTAGGTGAGTGAACGTAGATATGATAGGCCATTACCGCAACAGTATTCACACGTAAATGAAGAGGGTGCAGGGCCTTGGTTGATGTTTACTGTAAATTTTTCTGATAACTTATAGATGCAACTTAGGTATTCCAATTCCAAATTTCATTATCTATGTTGTGGGTTATAGCTTTTTGAGCTTTTGGAGCTTCTTGGGCAAAATTTTGACCGTTCACTCCACAACAGCTTTTTGTGGTAAAATAAACATTTATTGTGAAGCTAAGAGATTTATGTCATTATTCTTGTGTGAAATACGTTAACAAAACGAAATTTTAAGCGACTTTATTTGGCTTGATAATGTATATGCACTACTGTTAAAGTTGGTGCTGCAAACAAGTAAGCAATTAAAACACAACATTGAGGCGTGGATGTCATAACAGCAAAGTTTTCGAATAATTTGTAGCAGTTATCACTGCGGACATTCATTGTAAATTTCATAATTTGATAACTTGTTAATAACAAAGTACTATAACTGAATTGTAATCATTGCCCCCGCAGCGAGCGTAAGCGAGCGAGGAGGCATAGTAGTTTCACAAGATAGGCGAAAGTCAGTTTTCGATTTTGTTCATCATCTTCCAACTTTTCGTGTTGCTGTTACACGTTGGTATAGAATTATTAGCTGATTTTGCTTTTGGTACTGTAGGTGGGAGACAGAATTTTTTTTTCGTATCTTTTTCCTAATTTGTTATCATATTATACTATGTTGTTTAGGAAGTTCGTATGCTAAAATTACTTAGACATTTTTCATGTTACTTTTGTGTTGTTTTAGTGAAGTGAACGACAAGGATTTTGAAGAACAGCTTGAAATCCGAAATTTTGCCAACCATACATTTTATTTTTGCATATGTTTTAGCTCCAAATCTTCCATTCAATAATTTTATTTGATGCACTGATTTTGGGGGGATCTTGCCTTAAAAAGATTTAAATTGGATTTCTGTGTATACAAGAAAGCCATATTACAAATTGTCGTTCTTCGTGTTTTTCTTCTTTAACTGTCTTCCAAACCTAGTGTGATCATGATCAATAAAACCTTCTTATATTTTCTTCTTGTCTTTTTATGTAAACTTTGGCTACTTTTTGTTTTAAATCAAAGTTTGAAACGCAGATTTCTAATGGATTTTTTGCTTTAATTTATTTTATTGAAAAAGTTTGTTTTTTTTCTTTTGGTTCTTACAGAATGTTTAACAAATTTTATTATGATTATAAAATACGTATCCATGGTTTCAATTCACACATTTCTTTTGTTTGTAGCAAATACTTTCTGATATTACTTGTTAAGCCTTATTTACACTTTTTGAAAGGTATATTAGCATCAGTGTGACGTAGGCCTAAGAGATAACAAAAAGTAACAAAGTTTTGTGCAGATTTTCATCTGTTTAAGTGTAGAACTATTTGGTTTGCATATTGCAACTTGGTTTTGCATTGCCGCCAGGCAGGGAACCTGATTTTGTCAAAATATTTAGTTTGCCTCTAGTCAGGTCTCAAATCAACCAAAACATTTTTTGTTAGGCCAAAAACTTGTTTTCGTTTCTGTTGTTAATGTATAGCTTGCTATCTGTACAAATTGGAATGCTTGAGCGCGGGGGCATTTTTAGCTAAAGCTACATGCTAGTTTATAGCTCTTTTTCAGCCTTAGAGCCTCGGGGACATAATTTGGACCATTGGCTCCACAATAGTTTTCCGTGTTAAAAATAACATTATTTGTGTGTATACGCGTGAAGTTAGCAAATCTGTTTAGTGCAAAATACGAAAATTGAATATAAAATTATGATTTTTTAACTATGCTGACGTCAGCAAGGTTTTCCGTATAAGGACATGTTTTTTTTTTGAGTGGGCAGAAAGTTTGTATCCAAAATTTCAAACAATCATCAAAACTCCTAAAAATAAACCCTAAAAAACCAATCTTATCTTTATTCACATTTGTGTTGGCAGCCTAAATGATAATACAAATCGTCATGTCATCTGGGATTAAAAAAAAGATGTAACATTTGTCAATTTTTGCCCACTCAAAAAAAGCATGTCTATAAGGAATATTCGATGGTATACATTGTGTAGGATGAAACAAAAAATGTAATAGCAGTTATGTTCCGTCCTGAAAATAACAACTTTGGAGTGAATCCTGAAAACATTAGTAAACTAGCCGCCAAGGCGGCGTCGCTCGCCGCCCATGTGCACCTGCTCTGTGTCACCTCGGAGACCGCAATAAACCTCATATTTCCTGAAAAACGGCTCGTACAATTTGCGTTCAGCCAGAGTCAGATTCGAAATCAAATATCAAGTATCAGTTTAAACAATGGTTCCAAAAAACCCAAATTTCATGATGTGTTACTTATTTATATTTACTTATATATTTAACAATCGTTGATCAGTACAACAATACACTCAAAACGTTGGGAGAAAAAACTTCAACATTTTATTAGCTTTTGTTTTAAAAAAGTTACGCGCTCCAACATGGGTGCTATCAAACGTAAGGGGGAAATGGTTTCTCTTCTTAAAAAGATCACACGGGAGGAGAGAAAAAAAGGCACGTGCTAAATGAATAAAGTGAATAAAAAAAAACGTTCGATCTGATTAAAATAGATTAAAAGAAATCGATTAAAAGAAATTAAGACAACTATTAAGACAAAAGCAAAATAAAATATTTTGTATCATGATACTCTTTTTTTACCTATCAGTTTTTAAACATTTTGATTGCTCGAAAAAAAGTTCACCCGTCTCAGACAGTCAGGCAAGGATACGTTAGGATACACAGGTAAACCGCACATGCTGCCACGTTCTGCCACTGCTGCTTTATGTCCAAAACGTTTAATCAGTTAGTTTCTTTGTATTTAGTTGATGTATTGTTTTCAAGGCCAAGTCAACGTGAAATATAAAACCAACAATAATAATAAAAACAAAACGTTATTCCTATTAGTTCATCAGCCAAAAACAGTCACGTTCGATTGGGGGTTGCAATGTATTTGCTTCGAACTCACGTCGCACACACAAAAAAAAATAATTTCGCTCACAACTCAATCTACCATTTTGCGTGACTTACAGACAAACAGAGAATCGGCTATTAATATATAGACTAGCCGCCAAGGCGGCGTCGCTCGCCGCCCATGTTCAGTCTGCGTTGTATCACCACCTGCTCCAAATTATTGCACTTAACACCAGCGATAAGAATTCCTTTGCTGCTGGCTTTGTCGCTTAATAAAGCTCGTTTGCACGTTAATAGAAATACCTTCCTGGTGTTTCAAATCTTGCATGTTCTTAACTCAGCCGTTCATTGTCGCAGTCGTATTTGAAATTTCAGTAGACTTTCTTGCTTTACACAATGCATTCCGAACGTGACCTTCACGTGGTTTTTATTTACGATTTTAAACCAGTCAAGTATCAGTTTAACAATTCACTCAAAACGCAGAAAGAAAAACTTTTCAACTTATTATTAGTTTTTGTTTTACGCGCTCTAACATGGGTGCTGTCAGAAGTAGGTGAAAAAATGGTTTCTCTTCTTAAAAAGATCACACGGGAGGAGAAAAAAATGCACGTGCTAAATGAATGAATTGAATAAAAAACGTTCGATCAGATTAAAATAGATTAAAAGAAATCGATTAAAAGAAATTAAGACAACTGTTAAGACAAAAGCAAAAAAAAAATTTTGTTTCATGATTCTCTTTTTTTTACCTATCGGTTTTTAAACATTTTGATTGTTCGAAAAAAGTTCACCCGTCTCAGACAGTCAGGAAAGCGTTAGGATACACTGGCAAACTGCACATGCTGCCACGTTCTGCCACTGCTGCTTTTTGTCCAAAATGTTTAATCAGTTAGTTTTTAGTTGATGTATTGTTTTCAAAGCCAAGTCAACGTGGAATATAAAACTGACATAATAATAAAAGCAAAACGTTATTCCTATTAGTTCATCAGCCAAAAAAAGTCACATTCGATTGGGGTTGCAATGTATTTGCTTCAAACTCACGTCGCACACACAAAAAAAAATAATTTCGCTCACAACTCAATCTACCATTTTGCGTGACTTACAAACAAACAAACAAACAAACAGACAGACAGAGAATCGGCTATTAATATATAGATTTAATTTGCAAGGGTTATAGTTTCGACGTTCTATCAAGCAGAGTTATTCATCGAGATATAAATGGAAATAGCAGAATAGTTTTTGTTAAATATAGTAATCGAGAGTTTTTAGTCCTTGGGCTTCCATTCGTAAAAGTTGAAAGCGCAACGGAGTGGAGTATTGAGATACGACACGACTGGGACTCGAACGCAGTTCGCTGCCGTGCAACTATGTAGTACACTTCTCCCTAACTTTTGTTTAGACAAAAATTACGTTCAGCGTCCTTTTCAATGTTAATGGGGGTAATGATGATGGAAATAATCACTAAGTAGCTAATAATGTTAAAAGATAAGCAAAACGCTGAAATGCATATAAACGAGGTTAGATGTACTGACACAGCGTTACGGGACTGGAAAACTTAGTGAGGAACATAAGAGAATGTGCATGAATTGAATTTTATATGGATACGCATAGGACAATGTCAGGTAGTTGGCAGGCTTTGATGAGACAATTAAAGTTCTGAATAATAATAGTTTGAGTTTCTAGTGGGACACTTGACACGGAATACGCACATGGTTTAACGAGATCTCGTTATTGCATTTTTTTTTTGTTTTATCAGATTTGGGTTATATGTTAAAAAATCGTACCGCTTAAACGGGATCTCCCTTGTAGAGAAGCGGGATCTCGCCTAGCCTGGACGATTATTGCTCATATACCGAGACGGGACGATTTTAGACTTTATCTGAACATCAGCCGCATGCGTATGATAAATATAAATTTCAAAGCAAGCTTTGTAGATGGCGGATAAAATTCTGTCCCGCTTTGCCGGGATGATTTTTTTCATGTAACCTCGGGACAAAGAACACCTATAAAGAATTTTTGTCCCGGCTAAGCGGGATAATTTCTGCCATATAACCAGCCCCTTACACCACTTTAATATCATAATCGTCCTCTTCCTCGTTCCCCTCGTTTTCACTATCTTCTTCATTATCATCTCCTTCACTTCCAACTGACTTGTCTACATTAACACCTGTTTCATTGCGTTCCTCTTCCAATTGAATAACAAATAAGAATAAGAAATTTGTTTACAGCACTTATGTCAGTGTAAATGTCACAGTGGAAGTGATTGGCTGCCTACAAAATTCGACAGAAAATGGACTGGAAATCCCTCAAAGGGCCCGAAGTGAAGTGTCCACAGAAAAAGGGCATCTGCTAATTACTCTAAGGACCCGAATAGACGTCCCCACCCCATTTTCGAAAATTAAATGAGAGATGAGATTGATAAAACGTAACATGATTCTTATTATGGGCTGATCTTCGATTACATCAACAAACTGATCTAAACAATTGTTTCAATCATAAGGTATACAATTTTTTCATTGTTTAGTATAAATAAGCCAGTAAATTGATGTTCATGAATTGTGTGATGTTAAAACAAAAATATACCTGAAAATGTTTGGTCAAAAACACACTAGAATAATACGACTTAAACTAAAGAATTGCGTTTAGTCACACATGCATAATATCAATGAGAACAGAAAACAAAAAGTTATTCTAAAAATTAATTTAAAGTGTGAAATGATAATCATTGTTATGTTAAGCTACATGCTGTCAAGTTTCATTTTATTTCTAAACCAAAAAAAGAAATTGCAATGTTTGACAAATTTTGATGTTGTCATATATGGAATGTTTTCTTACACTAAACATTTCTTTACTGTCACAAAAAACAATTCCCATAATTTTATTGCTTTTTTTATTGTTTTTAGGACATATCATACAACTACCACAAAGCATTGCAATGATATAGTTAGAAACGTCATTTTTTAACGATGAAGCATTCTCACTGAGAAAAGTAAACTTTCTCCAATAAGTTAATGACGCGTCTTGAGCTAATATACCCTTCGATAACAATTGGGACAATGCGTTGTTGTAGCAGAGAAAACTGAATTATGGAAACAACTTTTTACATTGACTAACCAGTATGGTTCTTCCAATGAAAACGATCGGAAACAAATAACGTATTTTTGAAGTACAAGGGATCTCTGTTCAAACAATAGGCGTGAAGAACACAAGCATGATCATATACTATGACTTTTGGAGCTGTATCTATATATTAATAGCCGATTCTCCGTCTGTTTGTTGTTTGTTCGTTTGTTTGTTTGTTTGTAAGTCACGCAAAATGGTAGATTAAGTTGTGAGCGAAATTATTTCTTTTTTTTGTGTGCAACGTGAGTTCGAAGCAAATACATTGCAATCCCAATCGAACGTGACTTTTTTGGCTGATGAACTGATAAGGAATAACGTTTTGTTTTTATTATTATTGTTAGTTTTATATTCCAAGTTGACTTGGCTTTGTAAACAGTACATCAACTAAATACAAAGAAACTAACTGATTAAACATTTTGGACAAAAAGCAGCAGTAGCAGAACGTCGCAGCATTTTCGGTTTGCCACTAACTTTTGCCTGACTTTTAATTAAACATTTTGGACAAAAAGCAGCAGTGGCAGAACATGGCAGCATGTTCGATTTGCCACTAACTCTTGCCTGACTGTCTGAGACGGGTGAACTTTTTTTTTGAGCAATCAAAATGTTTAAAAACCGATAGGTAAAAAAAGAGTATCATAAAACAATGTTTTTTTTTTTTGCTTTTCTTTTAATAAATTAATTTCTTCTTTTAATTGTTAAGCGTCCTGATCGAACTTTTTTTATTCTATTTATACATTTAGCACGTGCCTTCTTTCTCTCCTCCCGTGTGATTTTTTTAAGAAGAGAAACCATTTTCCCCCTGTTTGATAACACCCATGTTAGAGCGCGTAACTTTTTTAAAACAAAAGCTAACAAAAAGTTGAAGTTTTCTCTCTCTACGTTTTGAGTGTATTGTTACACTGATAAAAGATTGGTTTTACCAGAGGTTGTGACTTCGAATCTTTTGGTTGAGCACAAGTTGTACGAGCCGTTTATAAGGAAATTTGACGTTTATTGATACAGTGATACAGAGCAGGTGGACATGGGCGGTGAGCGATGCCGCCTTGATGGGTAGTCTATATATTAATAGCCGATTCTCCGTCTGTTTGTTGTTTTTTCGTTTGTTTGTTTGTTTGTAAGTCACGCAAAATAGTAGATTAAATTGTGAGCGAAATTATTTCTTTTTTTTGTGTGCAACGTGAGTTCGAAGCAAATACATTGCAATCCCAATCGAACGTGACTTATTTGGCTGATGAACTGACAAGGAATAACGTTTTGTTTTTATCATTATTGTTAGTTTTATATTCCTAGTTGACTTGGCTTTGAAATCAATACATCAACTAAATACAAAGAAACTGCCGACAACTGATTAAACGTTTTGGACATAAAGCAGCAGTGGCAGAACGTGGCAGCATGTGCGGTTCACCAGTGTATCCTAACGTATTCTTGCCTGACTGTCTGAGACGGGTGAACTTTTTTTCAAGCAATCAAAATGTTTAAAGACTGATAGGTAAAAAAAAAGTATCATAATACAAAATATTTTTTTTTGCTTTTGTCTTAATAGTTGTCTTAATTTCTTTTAATCGATTTCTTTTAATCTATTTTAATCAGATCGAACGTTTTTTTTTTATTCACTTTATTCATTTAGCACGTGCCTTTTTTTCTCTCCTCCCGTGTGATCTTTTTAAGAAGAGAAACCATTTCCCCCTTACGTTTGATAGCACCCATGTTAGAGCGCGTAACTTTTTTAAAACAAAAGTTAATAAAAAGTCGAAGTTTTCTGTTTGATAACACCCATGTTAGAGCGCGTAACTTTTTTAAAACAAAAGCTAATAAAAAGTTGAAGTTTTCTCTCTCTACGTTTTGAGTGTATTGTTACACTGATAAAAGATTGGTTTTACCAGAGGTTGTGACTTCGAATCTGCTTCTTGTTGAACACAAGTTGTACGAGCCGTTTATAAGGAAATTTGACGTTTATTGATACAGTGATACAGAGCAGGTGGACATGGGCGGCGAGCGACGCCGCCTTGGCGGCTAGTAGATGATAATTTACATAATAATTTTAGTATCATTACAATAAGAATAAAAGACATCATCAAAGAGAATCGAAAACTTTCATCTTTATCTATCACTCGCTTTTTCAATTTCATATTTTTGGTGGCTAACATACTTCACCAGTTGTGCGAGATCTGGTATAGCATCATATAACATTGATTTCTACCTTCTCTAACCTTTTTATGTAGGGAGAGGAACCATTGTAATTACATGGAACCCGAAAAATTTAACAATAACAATAGTAACAACAATAATATAGTAATTTGTCCAAAGAAGAAACATAAATACCCTGAGGAAAACGGGTTTTGAATATTGTAAACGGTATGTTGGGAGATTCTTGGTTTTCCATAACTTGGTAACCATAGCAAATCCCTAAGTATCGTTAAGCAATAATTTTAGTTTGAAGAATGCAATTCATGACACAAACGCAGTGAAGTTCATAAACAAACCATGTGGGCAGTAGACAGTAAATATTCCAGGCAGGAATCTTGCGTGCCCTTTATAAATCTTTCGACAAGAGTCTCCTTTGTACTGAGACATGTCTTGGGCATATCTTCCGCGTTTTTGTATTACAGGAAGATAAGGAAAAATATAAAATATGATGCAAAATATTGAATGAGCGATTGAGAGTGAAAAGCTGAAGAGCATACTAATTAGTTGTTTCTGTGTCATACCTTCCAACACCACTTGCATTAGAACATGCGGCAGTGAGAACAATATTTTCTTCATGGAAAGGTTCATTCGCTTTCTCAATTAAATATAATACAAGGCCTTTCCACTCATATGGCAAACATGTTTCAATAGTAAGCGAAGAAAGAACATTGAAATATAACGGTAATTCCGTTTGCATCGCTTTAAGAAGTTCGGCATTGGATTTTACATTTGGTTCAAGAAGACTTTCAGCTAAACCTTTGACGTATTGTGATGGGAACAGGTACGAACAAACAGGACTGCTGGATGCAAGACAGAAGAATAAACTGTTTATTGCTTTTGGTACTTTGGTATCTCGAAATGCTTTGATAACCCAGACCAAGGCATAATAAACAGGTTTACAATTCACACGCAAATTTTCCAGAAGTTGTGATTTTTTTGATTGTGAAAGCTTTCCATCCACCCACTCGCAAAGAAGAAGTCTTGCAGGTTTATTAGGTAACGCTATTCTACTAAGGTGTTCCCTAAAATCATTAGGTAGAATCATCATCATATCATCAATCATCGGAAAATCATTAGTGAAAGATATCTTGCAAATTACATATAGTGATAACCCAAATAAAAATAAAATCACTCACAAGTATCTTCTATGCACTAAAGAATCATCGTCAACACTTAATGCAACAGTAGCAAACTTTCTTTGATAGCCAATACTCGCAGCATCACATACCACCTGCTCTGGTATCTTGCCACATAATTTGCATGTTGAACCATCAGCATAGTTAACGTTCAATAGACTTAAAAATTCGTACCGACAAAAACGAAATGAGTCATAGCTGCACTCTTTTCTGAAGCAAACATTGCCAACAGATATTTGACAATGCGTCCAGACTTCATAAAACCCATGTAACGTACAGCTATATGGGAAATGAAAGTTTAGAACACTTATCTCTTATGCTACATATTAACGTATATCAAGATTGTGGTTACCTATTTCCATTAACAAAATGTAACATGTAATCTCAGAGGACTATATAATGGATCAGTAGATTACCCATATTAAACAAGCTATCATTCAAACCATCATACCGATACTCCCTTGCGCAAACGGAGCACTGCTTTCAGAAACTAAAAGTACAGTGGAACCTCCAATTAGCAGACACCATCGGGGAAAGGGGTAAGTGTCCGCTAATTAGAAGTGTCCGCTTTTTAGAAACTTTTGATCTAGAAGCCCCAATTTTGATATTAAGCCATGCCAGGGTGTCGAAAATATGAAATATCTGTCCAAGGTGCTTATTTAAAGACACTAGGACATAGAAGAACAAAAGAAAGGTCATTGAAATACAACAATTTAGTTTTCACGAAATAAGAGAAAGTCTAGAAATATAAACATAAAATGAACAAATCAACTTGCAATCATATTGCTTAGTGATAAAATTGCTTTATAGTTTTTTGTTTTTTATTGTTTATTCTAACAGTCTCGAGTCTGTCTTTAATAGAAGAAATGGAAGATCTTTCATTTCGGATCCGAAATATATTGTCGATAATTAATGATTACTCGTTGTTGGTATACTACTACTTCAAGATCTTTCATTACTGTTGAGTTATTTCAGACTCATCAACTTATCAATAATAATCAGAGCTTGATGGGAAAGGACAGTGTTGTCGGTCATCTACCTGAGAACATTTCTAAGCTTTGTACCCTTTTCTTAAAAGTACCAAACACCGGAATCAGAGCTCGAGTGACTGGAAAGAGATTGAATCGAGGTGGTGGCTATGGACTTGAAGTGCCAGTGGTTTATGATTTCGTTGGTCCAGTCAAATTCGTCGACTGGGTCAAGGGAAAACTACAAACTTGTAAAAATAATTTAGATAATAAGACAAATAAGTGCTTGAAATAAAGAATCTCAAAAAATAATTTGTGTTTCTTAACGTTTCTTAACCAGTTTGATATTCAATGTCCCCTAATTGGAGAGGAAAAATAGGGGTTTTGGCCATTTCGTGCAAAAAGATTTGTCCGCTAATCAGAGGTGTCCGCCTTTTAGAGTGTCCGTTAATTGGAGGTTCACCTATATATATTGTTTTAAACGAACACCACGAATTCGTGGTGTTCGTTTAAAATAATATATTTTTAAATCAATGCGGTCAATCAACTACGAGTGACCGCCGTTGTACACCTTGTGACCGAACATATCAACATAGACGGATACTTTGGGTCAATAGTTGACCTTAGTTGTACAGCAACGTGACAGAAGATGTCAATATGACAGGATACCTCAGGTCAATTCAGGTTCGAATACGGTATTGACCCAAATAAGGTCAACACAGTTGGCCGCATCGTTCAACACATGATTTTTGCCGAAACCGATGTTAACATGTCAATATTTTCTAGGATAACAATATATTTTACGCCGTGGAAGCATAACAATTTAATCCTAATATAAAAGGAAGAAATGTTCGCGATTTTAATGAATGCCCAATTCGACAAATTGCAAAAATAAAAACCACAAAATTTCGTTTTTTATACTTATTTTATCATTTCCAAAGCTTGAAATATATAGTATCTTGCAACACAACTACGAAGACATTTTTTATACATTTTTAAGATAATTTCTGCCTGAAAGGTATTTTTCAATTCTATCTCACCTTGGCATTTAAATCTGCAGTACTTTGTGAATATTAATGATGCATTACTTGAAACATTTTGCAATACACCACCACATTCCGTGCAATATGCATCATTATCTTCGCATATTAATAAGTCATTAACGCATCGCAAGTAAGAAGACGATCAAGAAGATAAACATTTCTTCATTCTATCAGTGGGGATGAATGGAATCTTTTTCTGAGATACTCCATAGCTCTTGGATACTCTATTATGGGTTCTGAGGTCGTAATTTAGTATGTCCGTGACAAGAGAAGGGCAACTATCACGCATTAGAATTGACTTCACGTGATTAATATGACAGTCATATTTTGAAGAGCAGACGTCACAAGTGTATCCGTGAGCATCATAGCCAACAACACCAACAGAGTTATTCACCAACACAACAATTTTTTTGGATCAAAAGAAACTTCCAATACACTATCCTAATGTCAAATTAATGACAAAAAAAAATAAAAAACAGCGTATCAAGCTAACAAGATGGAATCAAAAGCCATCATTGTTCAAAACTTCAAAATTCTTTTTGAAAGAATGAGGCTTGACATAATCCGCACTACAGATAAACACTTCATGCACTTACGAGTTCAGATAAACATTTGAAATGAATCTTGAATAAGGTCATACAAAGTGAGGTTACTATTTTATTGTAGCAAAACAGTGATATCTACCTGATCCACATTATTTGCAAAACCTAAATAAAAAAAGGCCAATTAGAAAAAAAACCAGATCAGAAGCAAAGTTCGTAATGGATTGTGCTGACTTGTGCAGACTTTAAAATAGACATTTTAACTTACTAAATGGGTCATAATCAAGATGGTCCTTGAATAGCTCTTCAATGATAGGTATTATGGCCTTAACATGATGACATAACTCAGAACAAAAACCTGTAAAGACAACATTTCCATAAATATCCACAAGCAAATGATCATTTTGTGTTACTTAAAGAGAAATTCTTTTAAGCAAGTTATTTTACCAGGTTGTGTATACTTTGATACAGTATTTCAGGAAAAGGACTACATAAACATTGCTTTCACTTTGATTCTCCTGTCTTTTTGATTCAAATTTTAAATCAAAATAGGCATATATATATATATATATATATATATATATATATATATATATATATATATATATATATATATATATAATACACTTTTCTTTTCTTTTTCTAAATATATACTTTACTTATATAGATTTTAAGTTCTAGGGAACCAATAAATGGATCTTGAAGTGCAAGAACATCTTATTACCTGCAATGGATAAATTCACATGAAAATGACTTGACTTGACAAATATACAGCATTTAATGGTTTGCAGCAGCTAGGGTAAGCCAGGGTAAAATGGTACAAAATCAACAAGTCAGATCTGCTGAATGCACAAACTTCATGCTAGCAAGAATATTACTATACAGGTTTTAGCAAACACTGAAATACTTACACAGTCATATCAAAATATCAAGCCAACTACTGTTAGTGTTAAAGGACAGGGTAGTTTTTAAAAAAATTAAAAACGTTCTCATGTATGGGAAAAATGGGACACATACATACAGCTATCACTTCACAATATGTCCCCTTTTGACCTTTAATGTGTAAAATGGGACACCTTTGATCTGATAACAACATCTATTCAGAAGAGAAATTACGCTTTTAAACTAAAGTATATTATTATATTAACAACGTGAAACGCGTTGTGGCAACCTCCGCCTTGTTTGTGCCTTATTCACCCACCTCTTTTTACTTTACCGTCTATGTTTCTAATTACGGACAGCCTTCGTTATTACGGACATCGATCAAAACATAATTCCAACCGTCTGTAAATTAAAAACACGACACATCCTGCACTGTCAACTAAACTGTAATAAAACAAACTTCAGAGAAAGTTAAATTTATTTGAATGCTTGAAAATTACCAATGTTGTGTTTAGAATTTATTTTTCTAAACTTTAAAGATTTCTTTTAAAATAAACTGCTCTCTTGAGAAACATGCGTATTTTTATGAGCTCTGTGTACAATGGTAGCCATATAAACGGATAAAAGATAATAATGCCACCTCCGTCATGAAATATCGGTACATGTCATCGTAGGGAACAAGGGGCTTTGACAGGTCGAAAGTTTATGTTTAAAAATGAGTTGAGGAATGAAAATCATGAAGATCATGCTTTTAGAAAGTTAATTATCATAAAATAAGTCAAATAAATACAGCTTTTGTATGTCAATCACAGCGGTGGAGGACACTTCTTATTAAGTACAACATATGAGATACAACATATGATACCAACACCAAATCCCAATAGAAAAACCCACAATTGTGATTAAAAAGACCCAACACATTTGGCCGATTTGACCAATACGTGCCAGTACACTCATGATGTTCGCTGCATCACCTTCTATCTTTAGTCCGCCAAAGTCCTTTAATTCAATCGAGTTGAAGCCTTTAAATCCAACCAATGTCCAAGAGATGGGGGCGTATGCCATGGCACCAAGCAAGAAAGATATGCAAAGAACTATACTGGAAGCAGTGAAAAGCCAATCTTTTTTCCAGCCGATGGTAACAATAAAATTAAGAGTCATTTGAAGTGACAGATTGATAAAGAAAGTCACGTGCAGTATCATATCAAATTTTTGGTCTTCCCAGTTGATTACACCACGGGCTTTGAGCATACTTGCCTCCGATATCATTAGCCCGATTTCAATGAGAAGTGTCAGTATTATCCACCAAAAAGGAAAACGCTTATTTCTTTCCTTTACCCGATAAAAATGCACAGCAACATGTATCAGTAAGTTCACGGTATCACATGCAAATAATACGATAAACGAATATAATGAAATCTGGAAACGCGATACATCAACATGGATAGGCAGTAGATCTGTCGTTGAATTGTAATTCAGTCTACTGTCGTCATTTAAAAGACTTACGTTCACAAAAAGAGTATTATTCACCTTATAATCACACAAATCGTTGAAGTTAACACTGAAAGTCAATGCACCAGTAATTATTTCACCCAAAGCAATTAGCAGTTTTGATATCCCAACAGCTATGGAAATCTTAATGAAATTTTCTGCATAGCCTAACAGCTCTACTGAAACATTTATTGTGTCAACAATTTCTTCGGTAGCCATTTCTAATGATAGATATGTTCGAGTTCCACTGTATGGCCACTGTTATGATAACTGATGATTGGAACAGTAATAGCAAATACCGCCTTACACTTCCTACTTTTGATTTGTAGTCTAAGTCTACGCTTATATTACGTAGGGCGTATTTCAGTATTGTGCTGTTATCTTACTATATTATGTTCTTATATTATATTATATTGTCTCCACAATATCTTATTGACACTGCTTTGATATCAAATCATTTGATATTAAAATATTGAATACGCTAGTAATGTCACAAAAGATTTGTTGAAGCTATTTGTTGTCCTGAATAACAAAATTTTCTTTATCTTAATTCGCAGTTCCTGGGATTATATTATTTTCTTTAATACTTCATATAACTACCACAATGTAATGAGTAGAAACAACTTAATTAATAAAAGATTTAACTATAAAACTGATATTATGCCAGCTGTTTGCATTGGTGAAAGTCTCAAAAGCATCCCAAAAGCAAGTAATTATAGGATTACATTGGATCATAACATTCCGAGGACAACAATTTCTACTAATGCGATGACACAGTTTGAAAGAAAATTTTTGAACTGCAAGGTATCATAATTATGTGTGTTATACCAGGTTGGTTAAGTAACAAGAAACGCAGTCCTTTGCGAACATTTTTGGACTGAATGGTTTGATCCTACAGTGGAGAAAAAAACACAGTCTAAACCACATTAGGTCATTAGTACATAGAGAATTAGCTTTTAGGAACAATTAAAAATTGACGAATGGTTCTATTCTTTTTTTGCATCTACGTTCAAGTAATAAAATCCAACGGCTTGACCAGCACTTCGAAAATTTATCAAAACGAGTAAGTGAAATCACGCAAACAACTAAACACAATTTATGAATAAGTTTATGATTTTTTTTACAGTCTGTCAGGGGCAAGGCATATCAGCATTAAATTTGAAAAATCAAGCATAGTGAAAGTTAAACTTTCACATTCCGACATTTATTGTAAAATGTCCCATCTTTGAGAGACTTAACCCCATATTAGGTTTAAAGAATTTGGTAGTTATTAATGGCTACTGTATCTCTGCAGAGACATCCAGTCGCAAAATTCTTTGAAACACGTATCACTTAACAAGTGTGCCATGTGGGAGAAGAAAACTGCCGACTAAGGAAAATTTAGTTGGTTTTCATTTTAATAACAATAGACAGGAAATGTTGAATCAAATTCGAATCCTGAGGGTAGTCCCAACTTGTGGAGAAGAGCTTTAACATAATTTGTGGATTGGTGAACAGTTTTCCGTTATGAATCGATCTGATGCAGAGCCCCCATATGCCTTTGAAACAAACGAGACTGTGCCACATGGAGTTATACAAATCAACTTTTTCCAAGTATTCTTAGATTTATAAGTTGAATATGTTTGGGCTTGAGCTTTAGCCAAACTAGGCTATGCACCCTCTGTGCAGTCAATAATTCCAATCGTGTTAGGATATTTCTGCAAACATTTTGGGTAGCAACGGCTGTTCTAGTATATAAAATTTAGGAACTCTTTAGCCAAAAATGGTACCCAAGTGTTCCATATATTTGAAACTGTACTTTGGGAGATTTTAAATCGATATGCTATATCAAGTTCGGTTAAACCAAGTCTTGTTCTAACCAAGATAAGAAAGAATTCTTCTTCGAGTGAAAGTTTTCTCTTCGGCCCACGCTTGCCAGATGTGGTTTGTTTGCTGTTGTTGTGTCTCAAAGTTTTAGCTTTTTCTTTAATAAATTTAAAAAGCCATTCAAAAACCTTATAATTTTGAAGACCTGTATATACAGTCACCATCTTATCGTTTGTTTTTATCTCATCTATACTAAACGGTTTCATTTCAATATTTTTTATTTTATTATTAAGTTTGTCAATAATAACTTGCTGCTCCCTTACTTGTTTCACCAACGATTGTATCATATCTTATTTTTTTGTGCATGATTTACAAGGTGTTATTGGTACGCATCTCGAACATTCTTTCTCTGAGAGGTCATAGTCATGGTCAGATGGTGGGGGTGTCTGCACACGAGTTTCAACTGGAATATCATCTTTGCCGTCTCTTAAGATATTTCGTGGACGTTTTAGCCTTGGAGATGTCATTTGAGACCTCTCAGTTGGTTCTTTTCGTTTTTTGGTCTCATCTTCTTGGATGTAGCTTTTAAGATACAATGTTGGGATGTTGCAGATATCAGAACAGTAACCGGCTGTGAAGTGATTGGAGCAGACAACTGTGGATTTTGTTACTTTGAAGTTCTCTTGATTTAACACTTTTTCCCACATTTTCATCTCTTCTTCATTTCGTGGTTTGTGCCATCGTAAGGTTCCAACGTGATCTTTAACAACAAGCCTAGAGAGAAGTAGATATATTTATACATTATCTAATCCAGTTATGTATAATTCAGCTTAAAAAACTCATGCACACTGCACAGTAGTAGGTATGTTTATGAAAAAATAGAAGCTGATTTTTTATGGTTGGTTAGAACATTCAAATACTCTAAGTACTGTACGATAAAGCGTATTGTGCTCTGTAGACAGGTAGAGGATAGGATACAAGAGGATCAAGACATGTAGAGGATAGGATACAAAAAGGATCACACAGAAAACATAGGTACTAATAATACTTACTTATCTGGCTTAATTCTGGCATTGTTACAGCCATAGACAGTACAGAAATCTTTTCCACCCATTACAGAAAGATAATATTCAAAATTTCTTTACTTTTCAGCGACAAAATCTTCAATTTATTTATCAATCTAATTAAACTATCACTTTTAAACGTCTTCTCTCTATGCTTTCTCCAGTAACCTTGAATCAATATGGCAATCTTACCCCGCTGTTCGCCCAGAATGCATCGAGAATTTACGATAACCTTGATATCGTCTATTATTAATTAATTAATGTTAGTTCTGTATTATAGTCGAAATTTACACAAGGTTCCTACGGAAACAACTACCAAGGGGTGGCCCAACCACGTTCATTTGTGTGAGGCAAGTTATTGTGCGCATGTGCGAACATTTTCTCTGAAAAAGCCGTTAAAGATGGCGGAGTGGACTGGAAGAGAGATTGCTTTTATTTGTTTTTCTGGATGATTATGTAATAAAAGCATATTTAATACGGTTAGAGACATTGCAGACACAAGTCATTACTTTCACTTTTAAAATCATTTTTTTAAATTCTACTCACGTGGGGAAGAGTACGATCAGCAAAGCGAGCACTGTACAAACTGCATTTCCCAGAGGGTTTACTGACTAATTGCTGAAATATATCACAAAAAAAATTTTTCAGAGGGTTTGTTGAATAAGTATTGGTAGTATTAAGGTATATGAAGTGGATGGTGCATAATTTGATATGGTGTCAGTTTTTTATGGGTATTTGTTTTGGTTCAAAAATGGCTCTCAGATCAAGCACCACAAACCTTCATTCAGGAACACTTTACTTCAAAAAAGACTGTGAATGTGAAATTGTTTTAACTACTAACAAGATTCGCAAAAATGCGACTATATATTTCCCCAAAGTTGCAAACATTTTACCAATTATTGTGTGTACATTGATAACCATGAGAAAAATGTATCGTTAAATAATTACAGTATAACTACCATCGACCTGATACTCAGGTTGAATTTAATGCCACAAAAAAACTTACTTTGAAGTTATTATGAAATGAAATTGTTCACGGTCAAATGATAAGGTTTCTCTTAAAATTTTTTGCTGAGGAGTTAAAAAGTGACTGAGAAGTTACTATGGACACGTAGCTAAAAATTAGAAGACCTAAATGCGACTAATATTTGCCCTTCTGCATATCAACAAACTCATCAATGTGTAAGACAATTTCATCTTAATATAAGATGTATGATCTTTATTGTTGCAGAAGCTTGACAAGTTTCCTATTTGTAACTCAAATAAAATTATCTTACAACATTATACAATCAAATTTGTATACAGGTTTTCTGTACAAAAGAAAAATAGTACAAAAGAAAAGAAAACAAAACAAAAGAAAATTGTTAAACCTAATTTTGATACCACAGTTTACTTTGGGGTAGACATGAAATAACTATCAAAAGTAATCAAAATCTCTACTAACAAATATTACGTGTAACATTTCAAATTAGGACAGAATAGTTATTTTTTAAAAAAAGATGGCCTTAGAGTGCGTTTACATGAGAGCCGTATGAAAAAAAAACACAAGATTCGCATTAATGCGATTATGCATTAAGTTGGGAAAATTTCGAATAAGTTATTGCTAACTCTTAAAATATGTATCAAATATCATGGTACAATACCAAAAACACATATTGACAACGGCGTTGTAAACTTTAATCAGGAGACGTGTCGTCTTCTTACGATTATCAGTGAGAAAACATTCTGAGCAAACTAGACATTGTAATCTAAATTTATTCAAACAGATTTAACCTGTTTTCGAACCAAGTCGAGGGCGCTTATTGGCGTACGGAGGTCAAGACTTTAAAGGCGGGAAAACCATGAATAGCACATTGGATGATAGAAAATATTATACAAATAATCATATCATACAAGGAAAGTCACATAATTTTAGACAAATCCTTGTCGTGACTGTAGTTAGCTGTAGTTATAAAAACAAACAACTTAACAATTGTGTCTATAGGTCATTGTAGCATTTCATTCTGTTATTCACGACTAAACCAACAGCAAGAAATGAATTACCAAGTCCAGATATACATGCGACATGTTATTATCGTAATGTTAGTAAAAAATAAACTCGATTTTCTTGGAGAACTTGAGGCTTGGAAATCTTAGCGATATGTTCCATTCTGTCACATGTTTTGAAACTTTTTAACCTGGAAAATAACCAAAAATTGAATTTAAAGTTGTAAGCCCTTTTTTCGATATAGCAAAAAAGTAAATCATAGTTCTTACCTTCATTTGTGATATCCAAAAGTTACAGCAAATATATACACATAACGTATGTCACATATACAAATCAATCTTGATAATAGATGATCATTTCACGTACAGTATCACCAATTCATAATCAACATTGATGAATCACTATAACAACTTGTTGTTGTTTGCGGCGTTCTGGACATTATAATGTCACCTAGTTCTTTAGCAGATAAAAACTGATGCCCAAGTTGATAGTAATAAGACAGTAAGGTTTTCATGACTTCGTATAGCAACAGCAACAACTAAATTTGTCTAAAGGTCATAACATACTATCATAATGTATATCAACATGCATAGTTATCTGGATAATGATTACTCATTTCATGTACAGCATCACCAAATCGCATTCAACATCAATGAATCATCACCAGTTATAAATTTAAAATTTTTCAAAACCATTACAACACTCAAAATTCAAATTTCTTGAATAATTATTTTTGACATAAATAAACTGGAATAAATTCACAAATACTAACAATGAATTAGAAAACAATGAAATTACGGGAGGTTGTGAAGGAATGGGGATTTTAACAGTGGGAAAACATAAACAAAATAAATCTAAACAAAACAATGTCAACACACACACACACACATATACACACAAACGTATAAAGAGGCCACCAAGCATCATTTATGCCAATATGTTCAAGCAGCTTTTGCATGCCAGTCAAGCATTTTATTCATGCCAGATCAGTGTAGTAATATTGAGAGCATGGAGGATTGAAGGAGAGGCATAGAGGACCCAAAGTCTTTTACAGCACAGAAAAAGAAACTCAAAACATGTGTGAAAGAATCGTCCTTGGTGGAAACAGAACTGAATGTTTCAAAAAAAGAGCAATATGCAAAATTATGCTGTGCAGAAATATGTTTACTTTTACCACAGCAAAGTGTTTCCTCAAAATCAAAATTACTAGAAGGTACAGTATAATGCTACAATATTGGTTAAAATATTCCATAATTGGACATAATACAACTTTATTAAAAAGAGAATAACGAGAAGTTTCATTTTGATTATTTTTCAATTCAATATTTCGTTCTGCATCCGCAAAACATCAGTTAAACGTTCCTGACGATGTTTTGCGGATGCAGAACGAAATATTGAATTGAAAAATAATCAAAATGAAACTTCTCGTTATTCTCTTTTTAATAAAGCTTTACGCCCTGAAGAATATCTTCAATACAACTTTACAAAACTAAGAACACAAATGACAACCAGACAAATGGTTTTCTGATATTCACAGTGAAATAAATAATTTTTATTAAAAAATTCTTTGAAATGAACTTTACAGTTTACCTGCCAGTTCAAAATTATCTTAAAGTCATAGAAACTGTAATATAATCAAACTAGTTTGTCTTATTTTTCTTTCAAACATAAGCTTCAAATTGGCAGATAAACCAACCCAACCAGAACCTCAGAACCCACCCCCTCCCCTCCATGCTCCTTTTATGGTTTCCTTATAGCTTAACCGTCGCCAAGAACTTTCAGTCTAACTATTACAGCATCATGATCAGAGATGTTCAAACAGACTTTTAAACTTTTAACTGAAAAGTCATTCAAAGTAGAATTTCTAACATAAATATGATCAATTAGGCCACCATCAACATGTGTTGCATGTTGTATGATTTGAGTAAAACCATGCAAAGTGTTTTGCAATTCTGTTGTATCTCTATTGTTCTTTAAAAGGTTTATATTGAAATCCCCCATCACCATGTCAATTTGATCATTTTGGGATAATATTGTTGACAGCCTATTCAAGAAAATGTTCACACTTGCTTGATGACTTCGGTACGTCAATAAAACAGTAAGCCACCTGTCATGAAAAGTTGTCTTCCTTGCTTGAAATAAAGTAAATGCAGGCCAATGTTTAACATTCATCACACTTACACTTTCACTGTGTGCTACAAGTAAACTTTTGTACTTGTCTACATTATTATTTAAAATGAGGGAGAAAGAACTCATGTTTTCCTGAATATCAGTCATATCTGAAGCATCGGTTAGCTGAGTTTCCGTTAAAAGCAAAAGATCTGCATTAGCAAGTTGTTGGTAGTGCCTTAACGAAGAAGCATGTTTTTTCAATGATCTTATGTTTAGTAGAGCTATCTGAAAATTAAATTCTGTGGTTACAAACAACTCATTAGGTTTTAATAAATTTTCTCTTTTTCTCAGTCTTTGGTATTCTGCATGAGACTTTTCATTTGCTTGAATAGCAGCATGTGAGTAATTTCCTGTTAAAAACAATCAATTGAGGGAGGTTGCACGGCTGAATGCCACATACATTTGGCCAGGATGGAAGTTCCTTTGTCTGTTCAATTGAAAACTCACAACAATCTTATTGAGGGATAAACCCTGAACTTTATGTACAGTACAACATATGACAACACTAAAGGAAACTGTGTCCTCGTGACAGTTACAGATGTTTTTCGCTTAGACAAACCAAACTTTGTTTCAGTTCTTTCAATAGCCACGTAATTGTTTCCTTGTACTAATGTATTTTTTCTTTTCATTCCTGCAGCTTTGTCATCAAAAAGTACCAATATAGTGTCACATTTTCCATAGACAAAAGACAAAATGTTTAACAGTACCAATTTGACCATTGATAAGTCTGTCTTCAATATCAACATTAGCAGTCAGCATTACTTGAGCTCCAATTTTTAAGGATAGGTTGTACACTAAACCCCCTGTCTCATTGGCATTTTTCCCTCTGATTTTTTCAATGGCAGATTGAGAGAGTCCTTCAGGATAATCATCAATTGCAAGTAAATTTATGGCTTGGTTACTAAGTGAAGCAAGCATTTTCTGATAATGCATATTAACTAAAGAATTTTCAGCAAATATGTGTAATGCATCCCAAGGATAGTCTGCATTGTCTACCAAAATAAATCTAGATTTGATAAGCATTTCATCTGCAACATTCAATGAACCAACTCGAATATTATTCAGCAAATCTATAAATTGGTTATCACCTTTCTGTCTCATTACTTCATCAAGTTCAGCAAGTTTAAAATTATGCCATAATTTCAAAAGATTAATTATAAACCCATCTGTGGAGAATACTGGTTTAGCTAGTACAGGCGGTAACTGATAAAGATCACCACTTACAATTATTGTTTTATTCGCAAATGGTATACGGTCAGACATACCATATATTTCACAGAGTCGCTGATGAACCTGTAACAGTAATTTAGAACTCACCATTGATATTTCATCAATGAAAATAACACTTACTTCTTCAAGTTTTAATCTCAAGCTTGTTCTCTGCTTATCACTTAATGGTATGAAATTACCACAAGGAATGCCTAGTCCAGTATGAATGGTGGTTCCATCAATGTTAATTGCTGCAACACCTGTTGGTGCTAATAACATAATCTTTGCTTTAGAAATGTCACCATTTCTAGATAACAATTTATTAAGCACATTATACAAGCATTTAACTAGGTAACTCTTGCCGCAACCACCCGAGGCTGTTAAAAAAATTTGTAAGGGTTGCAAAATTTCAGGATGTTCAGATCTTTTGTTTTGAACAAACTTTTTTCCCCATGTGTATATAACATCAAAAATTTCACGTTGCTCTTTATTCAATGATTCAATAGTGGTGTTTAATTCATCATCTGAGACAATTGTTGATTGAAATGATGCTGGCGGCAAATCATTTGGAACGTCTTGGTCAATGTTTGTTTCATCTTCATAAGTGTCTAACATGTCGTTAACTAGCTCTACAACTTCATCGTTTTCCTGTTGTGCATGAGAATCGTGGTTTAGAATCATATCATCCCTATATGTTCTTAATGCAACATCTACTAGTTCAGAGTTCGGTTCAAATAGCTCTTTATTTCTATTAACAATCCGCAATACCTCTGGCTCTGCTAGTTTATCAACATAAGTATCATTAGATTTGAGATCTCTTTCTTCATCCCTAAATGGATAGAACAACATCAAAATATGATGTGCATACTTTTCTGGGTATTTATGCTTGTTAGGTGTATAATAACGCAACACTTTTTTAATCTTTCTACATTTCAAACACTCTTTAGATGACATTAAAGGTATCTTTTTAGGAAGGGCAGTCTGCTCATGATTTTCTTCAATAACTGTATCATTCAAAACTATTGGTTGGCTATCATTTTGCATTTCTATATAGTCTTTACTATCAAGCCGGTAACATGCAGAAAATTGGGCAAAACATAAAGAGTCAATGACTTGGAATTTTCCACCTAAGAAAGTTTTATTAGGCCTATCTATATATCTGTCAAGTATATTTCTTTTAAACACATCTGGACTATCTTCAGGCAGTTCACTAAGTTCTTCTTCACTTTTGAATATACGAAAACGGTCATTCGGCAAGTTAGTATTTACAAATGATACTTGAGGGTAGCTTTTCCGTAACCACAATTCAGGCATTAGTTGATAAACAGCCTCTTGGACAGAACATTCTCTATTATCACTATAACCTTTTGCTAACTTACACATAGCATCATACTTAGGAGACTCTGTTTCACTGCATTGTTTCAGTACTTCTTTCATTGCATTTGAACAAGAATTTTCACTTTTCGAAAAATACGCACACATGTAATAAATAGCTTTATAGTGATTGAAGACTGGTTGTAAATCAATATTGGCTTCCCATGCAAGCAATCCTTCATCAAAATAGTTATTCACAAAGCATGAATCAGTGTTTCGCTTCAAATGTATTTGAAAGTCATTTTGATCAGTTGATATAGATAAGGCAGTTTCATATTCTTCCAATGAAATACCTAAGAAAGCAAGTACCTCACAAATGGATAAAACATTCTCAAAATTTGGCTTATCAGGATACAAGAAATTCTTTTTCTGTGGGTTTAATTCATGGTCAATATACTGCTTGACTTTTTGTAAAACAAGCTGTTGCTTCAAAAGAATTTCACTTTTCTCAGAATGTGGCATATCTTCTGGAAGTGGTTTGGCAATTATTGTCTTTCTTGTAAAAAAATGGCCATATCCAAATCGACATTCCCTATAATTATACTTCTTACAGGATTTAGAGTGATGGTGCACTTGATATCTCTGTACAAGATCTCTAAGCTTGGATGGTTCACTTGGTATATTTGCGGAAATAACTGAGTCAACAAAATCAGTATATTCTTCTGTAGTATCAACAGATAAGGATGGCATATTTTCACACCACAGTAAACAATGTACATGCGGAGAACCCCTGGTTTGAAATTCAACCCTAATGACATAATATAAAACCTTTCCAATTGGCCCTTTTATAATTATCTCTTTAAAAAAACTTTCTACACGAAATTGGAAGTGTCTAGCTAGCAACACAGGATTACTATTTAGCAATTCACATCTTTCAAAATATGACATCTCTGCAATATCATTGGTGGATATTTCAGAACCATTTAACTTGTAAATGATTACTACTAACTCATCCCATCTCAAGTCTGCACATGACAAAGTTAAAAAGAATGAAGGCAATCCAAGTTGCTTAACCATCGCCAAAACATCAGAAAGCATATTTTTCCAGTATGCTGGTGAACCTTTTACAGAGTTCATAAAGCTGTATGCTTCATCATTTACTACAAAAGACTTAACAGTATCTTTAAAACTTTCAGTAAACATTCCTGCAGTAACATTCTGACCTGATACTTTGCGCATTGCAACATTCATTTGGTTTCGCAAATTAATTTGCTGAGACACAAAATTTGCAAAAAATATATAATCAGCATCTGAGGCAAATCTTTGTGTATAATTCAATAGCCGTTGATTAAAATACTTTGTATGAGATAATTTAATTTCTCGAGTAGCAGTGTAATCAAATTTACCTGATGGAAATAAATCTGGGAAAGCAAGTTCTTCAACAAATTCATCCTTCAAAATATTTACAGGTGCTTTTCCTTGGCCTGGAGCAATTACGATATTTTCATCATCAGCCACAACATGGGGGCATTTAGGTATCAGTGTAGTTTCTACACAATTTAATCGATGTTCATTCAAGGGGTCATCTCCTTCAAAATCATCAATTTCATATCTGCATGTAATGAATAGAACATCCTTATCATCAATAAAATTGATGGTGGGATAATCCTCAGACTTATTTTCTATATGAAAATCTATGTAACTATTTTCATCATCGATATATTTTACATCAAAAAAATTGTCTGGGGCTGAATTAGTATCCTGTATATTAACATCTTTGTATAGATGATTAGCAACCTTCAAATATTGTAACAGTGAAAGCACCAATTCAGGCCTAACTGACTCTGCAATAACATGGGAATTATAGCATAACTTTCTTTTCAATTTCATAAAGATGACACCACTGTCATTAATCTTCCTAGGCAAAGTATTGCAAACATCATCAGTTTCAATAGGAATATTACAAACAGTACCCTTAATTTTTGGAAACTGACTTTTGGGCATAATTCGAACTTTTGTGAATAATATACGCTGGGAGATTATAACACGTTCAAGTTTGTTTGCATTCTGAAAATCTGTTGGCAAATAGAACAATTCTAGTTTGTTGCTAACACTCTGGCAAGGTATTTCTTTTTTAAGCAATTTCTTATCACATGTTTTACATATATACAGTGAGTCATCAAAAGTCATTATTGGATGGCAATTTGGGTAAAAACCATTTTTGGTGTACTTCTCTTCACAATAGATTTTGACTGATCTTTTATAAAGGCACCGATTACATGACACACATACATAGTATGGCCCTTCAACAATTGCGTCCTTAAATTTCTTGACTCTGGAATATCGATCTAAATCCTGATGACTAATATTCATTCGATGTTCTTTCTTAAGTCTTTTAATACTGCCTTATTTTGGTAGTGTTGTTTTCTTTTTTCTTTTACCTTTTCAGAATTTTTGTCATAACTAGCCGCCAAGGCGGCGTCGTTCGCCGCCCATGTTCAGCATGCGTTGACTTCACGAAAAATAAAATTAAGGAAATGGCAACCGAAAGTGTTCCCATGTTGTAGAGCTCGAAAAACTGATCAAAAAAATGTATGGGATCGTTCCGCTACCATCAACCGTTACAGACATATCATTGTTCAAAGATTTTGATGACGTCACAGACCTCTCCCCAAAAAAATTAGACCCCAAATTTTTCTTCACCCCATCGCCTGTATCGCGGACCCCAAAAAACGTCAGTTATCCCTATTGGTTACCGAGATAATTTTCCCTAAACGTCGCATTCGATTAGGGTCTCAATACAATGGTTTCACACTGACGTCGCGCACAAGAAAAGAAATCATTTATGTGTGATCTTACATTGCTGACTCTCTTTAGCAGTTCACATCTACCATTTTGCGTAACAGACAAACGGACAGAGAATCGGCTATTAATATATAGACTAGCCGCCAAGGCGGCGTCGCTCGCCGCCCATGTCCACCTGCTCTGTATCACTGTATCAATAAACGTCAAATTTCCTTATAAACGGCTCGTACAACCAGAAGCAGATTCGAAGTCACAACCTCTGGTAAAACCAATCTTTTATCAGTGTAACAATACACTCAAAACGTATAGAGAGAAAACTTCAACTTTTTATTAAGTTTTGTTTAAAAAACGTTACGCGCTCTAACATGGGTGCTATCAAACGTAAGGGGAAAATGGATTCTCTTCTTAAAAAGATCACACGGGAGGAGAGAAGAAAAGGCACGTGCTAAATGAATCAAGTGAATAAAAAAAACGTTCGATCTGATATAAAATAAAATAGATTAAAAGAAATCGATTAAAGACAACTATTATGACAAAAGCAAAAAAAAATATTTTGTTTTATGATATTTTTTTTTTACCTATAGGTTTTTAAACATTTTCATTACTCGAAAAAAAAGTTCACCCGTCTCAGACAGTCAGGCAAGGATACGTTAGGATACACTGGCAAACCGAGATGCTGCCACGTTCTCCCACGGCTGCTTTTTGTCCAAAATGTTTTATCAGTTAGTTTCTTTGTATTTAGTTGATGTATTGTTTTCAAAGCCAAGTCAACGTGGAATATAAAACTAACAAAATAATAAAAACGAAACGTTATTCCTATTAGTTCATCAGCCAAAAAAAGTCACGTTCGATTGGGGTTGCAATGTATTTGCTTCGAACTCACGTCGCACACAAAAAAAGAAATAATTTCGCTCACAACTCAATCTACCATTTTGCGTGACTTACAAACAAACAAACAAACAAACAGACAGACAGACGGAGAATCGGCTATTAATATATAGATGACTTTTCCTAACTTCTTTTATTTTTTGACATTTATTGTCATAATGACTTTTCCTGCTTTCTTTTATTTTTTCAGAATTTCTTTTATATTGATCTTGCCTTTTATCCCTGATCATTTCAAAATTGGTTCGATAGTAGTCTTGCTTAATCTTTCTTTCTTTGTCACTATTCTTGACGTAAGACTCAAATCTTTTAAACTTACTAAAGCATTTCACAAGTGTTTCTTTCCCTGTAAAATCTAGGGGACTAAATTTTACATAAACAATTTGAAAATAAATAGAATAACCATAAGTAGAGAAAACATAGTGTCTAGCACACTCTATAGATAAAAACATCATTAATATACATTTTCCCTCTGGTTCTGGAAGTCCTCTACTATCTCTGCTGTGAGAATCAAATAAATAAATATTTCTATTGATGTCTTTTAATATCCCAATACAAAAACCTTCAATAAAAAGTATCGCACCTGACACATCATCACTGTAAAAAAGATCCTCATTCAAAAATGTAAATACATCATTAGTATTTCCATCGGTTACAGCATTAGCATATCCATCGGTAATACAAACAAAATCTGCATGTAATGTAACACTATTAACTTCAATATCTGCTGGCAACTCATCAACATACAAAGTTCTAGAAATTTTAGTTTTCTCATATAGTCTATTACCTTGATTCAAGACAAAGTCTAAGTCTGCAGTTTTCCAGATTGATACTTTTCTTGTGCAAGTCCAAAATATAGACATTAGTGACATGCATGAACATTGCTTGCCAGAAGATACACCAAATTTGAGATCACCTTGGTGAAAATTACTAAAAACTCTTTTCGAAATGTTAGAATCTGCCATTATATTTCAGGCTGAAAAGTGTGAAGGCTATATCGTTATATCGCTATCAAGATTTTTTTGAACAAAGCACCCACTTCACTTGTTCGTGGTAAGTTGAAGAACCTGCTCTTTGCAGGAATATCACCCACATTATGTGATATATATGTGATCAACTGCACAAGCAGGAGTTGTCAATTTGCACTAAGCAAAAGTATAAATTACCCACTTTTTCGTGGTAAAGTTTATCAACCTGCTCAAGCAGGAATATTAAATCAACTGCACAAGCAGTAGTTTTCAATAATTTGCAGTGTACCTTCTTGGTGGACAGACACACAACGCTCACCGACTGAACTAGTGGCAAGTGTCTTTCAACTACACCAGTACACAAATTGCGACAAGTGAAGTGTGTGAAGGTGGTTAGCAGGGCACTGTTCATACACACCAACTTAGTGGCAAGTGTCTTGAACTACACACCAAAACACGAAATAATAAGTATAAATAATAATAATAAGTATTAGTCTTCTGAGAAGACTAAGAAATGCTTTAGATTATTTTGGATTTCTTTCAGTTTACTTCCACTTTTGCACACAGCAGAGAGTTTGCTTCGCATGCGCAATCACGCTATCACTAGCCTGTAATTAGGTCGATAAGTTTCATATAGGGAATTTATCTGTCAACTTTCGATCCCAAAACTGCGGCTATAAAAGTGAACGGAGAAGAAGAAGAAGAAGGAGGAGGAGAAGAAGGAAAATGCCGGTTTTAATATATATTTCGCCCTATGGGGAAATATATACTAAGCTATATACAAAAATTAATGTATTTTGAACCTTTGCATTTCCTTTTTTGTCTGCTGTGGTGTCATTATGTTTAAAACGATGTTTATGTTTATGTTTATGTATGTTTACGCTACTCTTTCTGTCTTCTAACACCTTTTCTATTTGCAGGTTCGTTTTTTGTACGTTACCGTGTTTTAGTTTCTCCTGTTAATTTTGAAAAGACGTTAGTTTTTAGATAGAAAGGTTTGTTGAAGATTATTATCACAGTTTAGACCATTTCTGTTTATTTTGTATTAGTCAGCCTTGCTTCTGCTTCTGCCTAGATTTGTGTTGTTTATTCACAGTTGGTAGCTATTTCTTTCTTTTTTGTTGTTAGTGTTTCTGAACTGTGATGTTTAACATAAGAGGCACTAATATTATTCCTGGCTTCCAAGCTGTTTTTAGGAATGGCCAGTTTGTGCTCCAGCCACCTGATCAGCAGCAAATACGCTCTGTTATTCAGCGTCGGCATGCACACGAGGATGTGGCTGAGGCAAGGCGCCAACAACTTCGGCAAAACATTAATATCCAGCCACCAGAAATTCAGGCAGATAATGAACGTCTTAGAGTGAACGATGCTGAAAGACGTGCTCAGTATCGCCAAACTGAAGATGATGGTCAAAGATTAGCCCGGCGAAATGCAAATGTTCATCGCATGAGAGCTAGACGAGCTAATCAACCATTGCATCGTGCTGCTCGGCAAGAACAACTGCCTGAGCTACACTATCTTGGTGCCATGGACAAAGTCTGTCAGTTTTGTGATGCCAAGATGTTTGTTGATGAAACTAATTTTAAGTGTTGTCACAAGGGTAAAGTTCATTTAGATAACATTTATTACCCTAATGAACTTAAAGATCTTTTAGTAGGTGATAACAATCAAGCAAAGAACTTTCAAGAAAATATTCGAAAGTTCAACAGTTTGGTTGCTTTTGCTTCCATGAGTGCGAAATTGGCTGTACCACCAGGTCGTGGTCCACCAGTTTTTCGTATAAATGGCCAGGTATGTCACCGAACAGGTAATTTACACCCACCACCAGGTGTTCCTCCATCCTATGGTCAACTTTATATTTATGACGGTATGGATGCCTTCAACGAGCGAATGGCAAGACCAGAAAATCAAGGTTGCTCCCCCGAAGTCATGCAAACTTTGCAAGATATCATTTTAAGGGAGAGTCCGTATGCAGCTGCATAAAAACACATGGGTGAGGTAGAGGCGGAGGAATTGCAACTCGCAAATGAACAGAATCGCCACCCATCTGAGGTAAGTGGAAATAGATATTTATACTTCACTGATCTTTCAACTGATTTTGATAATTTGCTATTGATTTTCAGGTTAGAATGCACTTGAGAAGTGGGGGTGACCGCCGTCGATATAATCTACCTCATCATGATAAAGTAGCAGCTGTTTTTGTTGGTGAAGATGGTGCATCACCATTAGCTCGAGACATTGTTGTTTACCCTCGAGATAGACCATTGCAGGATTTGCCTGCGCAATCACCTAATAGCGATCCAATGATGTATCCTGTATTTTTTCCAAGAGGAGAGTTGGGTTGGAGTTCCGACATTCCTCATGTAGCAGAATATGCAGTAGGTCAGCAACGTCGCACGATCATGCTGCAATATTACACATTTAGGTTTGCATTTAGAGATGCGTTTAGCCCCATATTAAAAGGTAAAAGACTACTTCAACAATATGCCGTAGATAGCTATTGTAAAGTTGAAGCTAATCGTTTGCATTTCATACGGATGAACCAGGCAGTTCTTCGGGTTGAACAATATCAAGGCCTTATTGATCATCTTGCCAATGTTGCGGAAAATCGTGGCCTTCATGCAGGCAGACCAGTAATTCTACCTTCTTCATTTCAGGGTGGTCCAAGAGCCATGCTACAAAATTATCAAGATGCTATGGCTATGGTCACTAAAATGGGAAAACCAGATTTGTGCAATCCCAAATGGCAAGAAATTACTGAAAATTTGGATAATGAGCCAGCACATTATCGACCTGACTTGGTTGCACGTGTTTTTAATTTGAAATTGAAATCACTCTTAGAGGATATTACTAAAAATGGTGCGTTGGGGAAAGCCATTTCTCACCTGTATGTTATTGAGTTTCAGAAACGTTCTTTACCTCATGCACATATTCTTATCCATTTAGCTCAAGAGGACAAACTGCAGAATGCTGATGATATTGACAGCTTAATTTCTGCTGAAATACCAGATCCTGAACATGAACCAGAGCTACATAACATCATCAGATCATGTATGATTCATGGTCCCTGTGGGAATGCAAATCCTAATTCAGTCTGCATGGGAGATGATGGCAACTGTACCAAGAATTTTCCAAAGCCATTCTGTGATGCAACCCAAATGAATGCAAATGGGTATCCAATGTATCGCAGACGCAATGATGGTCGTACAGTGAGGGTCAAAAACGTGGACTTGGATAATCAATGGGTTGTACCATACTGCCCGTGGTTGTCAAAAAAATACAATGCTCACATAAATTTGGAAGCATGTACCACGATAAAAAGTGTGAAATATCTTTTTAAATACGTTTACAAAGGACATGATTGTGCTAATGTTGAGATTAATGAATGTCTGGAGCATGACGAAATTAAACATTTCTAGATGCTCGATATGTCAGTGCACCGGAAGCATTGTGGAGAATTTTTGAGTTCTCCATGACTGATAAATCCCACACTATCAAACGCTTAGCTGTTCATTTACCTAATTGTCATCAGGTTTATTTTAGAGCTGGTGAGGAAGAGGCAGCTGCTGAAAGGGCATTGAAAGATAGTCACCTAACAGCATGGTTTAAGCTGAATGTGGAAGATCCTGATGCTCGACAGTTTCTTTATTCAGATATTCTATATCATCATGTCTTTCATGACAAACAGAAAAAATGGCAAAAACGAAAAAAAGACATTCAAACCGATTGTCGCTCGGTTATACAATGCCCGTCCATCAGAAGGAGAACGTTTTTTCCTTCGGGTTTTGTTGCTGCATGTTCCAGGTGCCACATCATTCGAATATCTGCGTATAGTCAGGTCGCTACCGACTAAAATTTTCGATTTTAAAAATTTTTGCGGATTATTTAAAACCTTAAAAAATGATAATGTTATTCATTTTCCATCAAGAAAATGTTTACTGGCACCTTTAATTCCGCCAAATGAAGGTGTACAGAGTAAATTTATGCCACAAATAAATCCCTCGATTATTTTTCACATCGACGCCATTTTTTCTGTTCATTTTTTATCTTGCACGCGCTTACTTAATTGTCGGACGGGGGTAACATCCACAACAGTTTCGCTATTGACGACAATCCTATTGATAACTGGTCCCAACTTGATGTATTTTTTGTACTTAAGATTTTGGTACATTAGAAAATATATGAAAATCGTTTCGTTAAAATACTTCATTTAAGAGCTTTATTAATATATTTATGACCTCCGTCTTAGTGATCAACGTTTCAGCGTTCGATCTGTTTAGAACGAAATAAAGCCAAAACGGAAATCAAACAAAATATAACCAAACTTGTAAAGTGTGTGAAGTAATAGACAAATGATAATGTCATCAACGAATAAGAGGATAAAATTTTCATTAAATAACGATCACACAAAAAGCATTTGCAAGCCACCTCTGCGAAACTTAACAGAAAAATCGCTGGCTAAGTTGAGGCATGCGAGGTAAGTAACATAATTCTCCGATTCGGGAGTTTTTCGGCGCCATCTTTTTTTCCGTTTGAAAACGAGGCAGTTATAACTGCAGTGACAACATTCTCAGTCCTGATTGCGCCAACACACAGAAAAGTCTATTCTTATTACATTTAAACTTGATTTCCTCACAATTTTTCACAAACAGTTATTTTAATAACAACATTATGACATCTTATGATATCAATAAAGTAGGAAAGGAAGCAAAATCACGTTATTGGACCAAGCTTAGATTGATCGATTTGGATGTTTGTCCTTACCAAATTCCAGCAGACACTTGGAAAGATGATCCAACAAAATGGCCTACGTTGGAATGGCCTGAAGTTTATGACTACTTAATCAATACTCCTGGTAAGCTTTCGACTTTTTGAGGTTATCAGGTTGACACAAAGAGCAATTCAAATTCTTTTTCTTTTTATCTATATATACATTTTATTTGTAGGTGTTTATACCAAGGAGGCAATGAAAAACAGAAAATCGTTGGAGGCTCATAACCAATTCACAAGTGGATGGGTGCGCACAGTATATTATTATAGAAAGAAAAACTCTAATTTTATGTTATTGAAAGCAGAAGTTATGCCATCACAACGTTTAAATGAAGAACCACATATCCCATGGATAGCATTAAGTATATCTTCGACATCAGTTGTAACTGCACATTGTACATGCATGGCTGGATTAGGAGAATCCTGCTCTCATGTAGGTGCACTACTTTTTAAAGTTGAAGCTGCTGTCAGAGCTGGTTACACTCAAAAGGCATGTACTGATGTGGCGTGTCAGTGGAATAACGATTTTGTGAAGAAGATCAAACCTTTTCCTATTTCACAAGTTCAATTTCATACAGACGCAGCAATTGCGAAGTCACAATGTAGTAAATTTACGGATTTCAAAAATTCCAATACCAAACCATCCCAATCAGAGTTGAATAAACTACTGACTACTCTTTCAACTTTGCCATCAAAAGCCGTTGTTCTTCATGCATACTCAGAACATTGCGATAGTTTTATACCCACATACAAGCCTCCTGAAAGAGCTAAACTACCCAAAAATCTGCGCTCCTATTATTCGCAAGCAAATGTTGTTAAAAGCGAAGAGGACTTGCAAATGCTATCTGCAGACACCCTGAAGGGTATCAAATTATCCAAAGAGACAATTAGTTATGTGGAGAAAGTAACACAGAATCAATCAAAATGTTTGACATGGTTTCAAATGAGAACTGGGAGAATAACTGCATCGAAATTTTATGATGTTTTACACACAGATACCAATCAACCATCAGATTCGTTAATAAAAACTATTTGCAAGGATACTAATAATTGATAATGAAAAGAAAGCCATTGAAGATTTTATTTTGTTGAAAACTATTGATGGAGCACACACAAATCTGAAAGTGAAAAAAATGTGGATTTACAATTTGCCATCAATATCCATTTTTGGGAGCTACACCAGATGGAAAAGTGGAATGTAAATGCCACAGTGACAATCTCATAGAGGTTAAATGTCCATATGCAAAGCGTGACACAACTAATGCTAATGAAGCAGTGTCTGACGGTAGTTTTTACTTAGATGAAAGCAAGAAATTGAAAAAGGGACATAGGTATTACTCACAAATTCAATTTCAAATGTTTATTTGTGGAGTGGAGAGATGTGAACTGATTGTTTGTACACCGAATTGGTTGCACTGTGATGTTGTGTTTTTGGACATGAGTTTTATTGAAGAAAGGATCGGCACTTTGAAAAACTTTCAAGAAAATATTCGAAAGATCAACAGTTTGGTTGCTTTTGCTTCCATGAGTGCGAAATTGGCTGTACCACCAGGTCGTGGTCCACCAGTTTTTCGTATAAATGGCCAGGGATGTCACCGAACAGGTAATTTACACCCACCACCAGGTGTTCCTCCATCCTATGGTCAACTTTATATTTATGACGGTATGGATGCCTTCAACGAGCGAATGGCAAGACCAGAAAATCAAGGTTGCTCCCCCGAAGTCATGCAAACTTTGCAAGATATCATTTTAAGGGAGAGTCCGTATGCAGCTGCATATAAACACATGGGTGAGGTAGAGGCGGAGGAATTGCAACTCGCAAATGAACAGAATCGCCACTCATCTGAGGTAAGTGGAAATAGATATTTATACTTCACTGATCTTTCAACTGATTTTGATAATTTGCTATTGATTTTCAGGTTAGAATGCACTTGAGAAGTGGGGGTGACCGCCGTCGATATAATCTACCTCATCATGATAAAGTAGCAGCTGTTTTTGTTGGTGAAGATGGTGCATCACCATTAGCTCGAGACATTGTTGTTTACCCTCGAGATAGGCCATTGCAGGATTTGCCTGCGCAATCACCTAATAGCGATCCAATGATGTATCCTGTATTTTTTCCAAGAGGAGAGTTGGGTTGGAGTTCCGACATTCCTCATGTAGCAGAATATGCAGTAGGTCAGCAACGTCGCACGATCATTCTGCAATATTACACATTTAGGTTTGCATTTAGAGATGCGTTTAGCCCCATATTAAAAGGTAAAAGATTACTTCAACAATATGCCGTGGATAGCTATTGTAAAGTTGAAGCTAATCGTTTGCATTTCATACGGATGAACCAGGCAGTTCTTCGGGTTGAACAATATCAAGGCCTTATTGATCATCTTGCCAATGTTGCGGAAAATCGTGGCCTTCATGCAGGCAGACCAGTAATTCTACCTTCTTCATTTCAGGGTGGTCCAAGAGCCATGCTACAAAATTATCAAGATGCTATGGCTATGGTCACTAAAATGGGAAAACCAGATTTGTGCAATCCCAAATGGCAAGAAATTACTGAAAATTTGGATAATGAGCCAGCACATTATCGACCTGACTTGGTTGCACGTGTTTTTAATTTGAAATTGAAATCACTCTTAGAGGATATTACTAAAAATGGTGTTTTGGGGAAAGCCATTTCTCACCTGTATGTTATTGAGTTTCAGAAACGTTCTTTACCTCATGCACATATTCTTATCCATTTAGCTCAAGAGGACAAACTGCAGAATGCTGATGATATTGACAGCTTAATTTCTGCTGAAATACCAGATCCTGAACATGAACCAGAGCTACATAACATCATCAGATCATGTATGATTCATGGTCCCTGTGGGAATGCAAATCCTAATTCAGTCTGCATGGGAGATGATGGCAACTGTACCAAGAATTTTCCAAAGCCATTCTGTGATGCAACCCAAATGAATGCAAATGGGTATCCAATGTATCGCAGACGCAATGATGGTCGTACAGTGAGGGTCAAAAACGTGGACTTGGATAATCAATGGGTTGTACCATACTGCCCGTGGTTGTCAAAAAAATACAATGCTCACATAAATTTGGAAGCATGTACCACGATAAAAAGTGTGAAATATCTTTTTAAATACGTTTACAAAGGACATGATTGTGCTAATGTTGAGATTGATGAATGTCTGGAGCATGACGAAATTAAAACATTTCTAGATGCTCGATATGTCAGTGCACCGGAAGCATTGTGGAGAATTTTTGAGTTCTCCATGACTGATAAATCCCACACTATCAAACGCTTAGCTGTTCATTTACCTAATTGTCATCAGGTTTATTTTAGAGCTGGTGAAGAAGAGGCAGCTGCTGAAAGGGCATTGAAAGATAGTCACCTAACAGCATGGTTTAAGCTGAATGTGGAAGATCCTGATGCTCGACAGTTTCTTTATTCAGATATTCCATATCATTATGTCTTTCATGACAAACAGAAAAAATGGCAAAAACGAAAAAAAGACATTCAAACCGATTGTCGCTCGGTTATACAATGCCCGTCCATCAGAAGGAGAACGTTTTTTCCTTCGGGTTTTGTTGCTGCATGTTCCAGGTGCCACATCATTCGAATATCTGCGTATAGTCAGGTCGCTACCGACTAAAATTTTCGATTTTAAAAATTTTTGCGGATTATTTAAAACCTTAAAAAATGATAATGTTATTCATTTTCCATCAAGAAAATGTTTACTGGCACCTTTAATTCCGCCAAATGAAGGTGTACAGAGTAAATTTATGCCACAAATAAATCCCTCGATTATTTTTCACATCGACGCCATTTTTTCTGTTCATTTTTTATCTTGCACGCGCTTACTTAATTGTCGGACGGGGGTAACATCCACAACAGTTTCACTATTGACGACAATCCTATTGATAACTGGTCCCAACTTGATGTATTTTTTGTACTTAAGATTTTGGTACATTAGAAAATATATGAAAATCGTTTCGTTAAAATACTTCATTTAAGAGCTTTATTAATATATTTATGACCTCCGTCTTAGTGATCGAACGTTTCAGCGTTCGATCTGTTTCGAACGAAATAAAGCCAAAACGGAAATTAAACAAAATATAACCAAACTTGTAAAGTGTGTGAAGTAATAGACAAATGATAATGTCATCAACGAATAAGAGGATAAAATTTTCATTAAATAACGATCACACATAAAGCAATTGCAAGCCACCTCTGCGAAACTTAACAGAAAAATCGCTGGCTAAGTTGAGGCATGCGAGGTAAGTAACATAATTCTCCGATTCGGGAGTTTTTCGGCGCCATCTTTTTTTCCGTTTGAAAACGAGGCAGTTATAACTGCAGTGACAACATTCTCAGTCCTGATTGCGCCAACACACAGAAAAGTCTGTTCTTATTACATTTAAACTTGATTTCCTCACAATTTTTCACAAACAGTTATTTTAATAACTACATTATGACATCTTATGATATCAATAAAGTAGGAAAGGAAGCAAAATCACGTTATTGGACCAAGCTTAGATTGATCGATTTGGATGTTTGTCCTTACCAAATTCCAGCAGACACTTGGAAAGATGATCCAACAAAATGGCCTACGTTGGAATGGCCTGAAGTTTATGACTACTTAATCAATACTCCTGGTAAGCTTTCGACTTTTTGAGGTTATCAGGTTGACACAAAGAGCAATTCAAATTCTTTTTCTTTTTATCTATATATACATTTTATTTGTAGGTGTTTATACCAAGGAGGCAATGAAAAACAGAAAATCGTTGGAGGCTCATAACCAATTCACAAGTGGATGGGTGCGCACAGTATATTATTATAGAAAGAAAAACTCTAATTTTATGTTATTGAAAGCAGAAGTTATGCCATCACAACGTTTAAATGAAGAACCACATATCCCATGGATAGCATTAAGTATATCTTCGACATCAGTTGTAACTGCACATTGTACATGCATGGCTGGATTAGGAGAATCCTGCTCTCATGTAGGTGCACTACTTTTTAAAGTTGAAGCTGCTGTCAGAGCTGGTTACACTCAAAAGGCATGTACTGATGTGGCGTGTCAGTGGAATAACGATTTTGTGAAGAAGATCAAACCTTTTCCTATTTCACAAGTTCAATTTCATACAGACGCAGCAATTGCGAAGTCACAATGTAGTAAATTTACGGATTTCAAAAATTCCAATACCAAACCATCCCAATCAGAGTTGAATAAACTACTGACTACTCTTTCAACTTTGCCATCAAAAGCCGTTGTTCTTCATGCATACTCAGAACATTGCGATAGTTTTATACCCACATACAAGCCTCCTGAAAGAGCTAAACTACCCAAAAATCTGCGCTCCTATTATTCGCAAGCAAATGTTGTTAAAAGCGAAGAGGACTTGCAAATGCTATCTGCAGACACCCTGAAGGGTATCAAATTATCCAAAGAGACAATTAGTTATGTGGAGAAAGTAACACAGAATCAATCAAAATGTTTGACATGGTTTCAAATGAGAACTGGGAGAATAACTGCATCGCAAATTTATGATGTTTTACACACAGATACCAATCAACCATCAGATTCGTTAATAAAAACTATTTGCAAGGATACTAATAATTGATAATGAAAAGAAAGCCATTGAAGATTTTATTTTGTTGAAAACTATTGATGGAGCACACACAAATCTGAAAGTGAAAAAATGTGGATTTACAATTTGCCATCAATATCCATTTTTGGGAGCTACACCAGATGAAAAAGTGGAATGTAAATACCACAGTGACTATCTCATAGAGGTTAAATGTCCATATGCAAAGCGTGACACAACTAATGTTAATGAAGCAGTGTCTGACGGTAGTTTTTACTTAGATGAAAACAAGAAATTGAAAAAGGGACATAGGTATTACTCACAAATTCAATTTCAAATGTTTATTTGTGGAGTGGAGAGATGTGAACTGATTGTTTGGACACCGAATTGGTTGCACTGTGATGTTGTGTTTTTGGACATGAGTTTTATTGAAGAAAGGATCGGCACTTTGAAAAACTTTTTTGTACATCATATTTTACCTGAACTTCTGACACGAAAATTAGAGAACAGTGTGAAGAAAAAACTTGATGGTACCCCAGATAAATTATATTGCTTTTGCAAAAGCCAATACACCGAAGCCGAAACATGGAGTGGATGTGACTCTGAAAATTGTAAATGGGAATGGTTTCATTTATCGTGTGTCAAACTGAAGAGGATCCCAAAGGGCAACTGGTATTGTCAAGTTTGCCGCAAAGAGAAGAAGAAATCAGCACAAGTTAAAAGAAAAATACTGTAAGAAATTTATATTGTTGTGTTTTGATACTTGTTACATTTAATAAAAATTCTGGTCTGATCGTCTAGTGGTAGGACGCCCTGTTATGGGGAAACCCAGGTTCGATTCCTGGTCAGATCTACATACTTATCAACAATAAAAAATAACATACTAAAACCATCATTTATGGTTTATTTTCTATATACAATATATATACAAACATAGTAAAAATTGACTAAATATCCTTATATACAATTCCATCTCCAAGATTCACTAGAACAGCACAAACTGTGAAAAGTTTGTCCACATTCGATATATCTGAATCGTTCCTTTCATCTGACAATGACTTCACTAATGTTATTGGTAAAGTCCCATCTAAAATACGATAACGATTTTTAATCAAACCAATCACTCGTTCAATATGTATGCGAATGGAGGCAATATGTCTTGACGTTTCAACTTCCTTAGCACTGAGTTGTGTTTTTCCTTTTGTGAAGCTAGGAATAATAAGTTCAGCACCACATCCTGCTGCAAACTCGTCAACAAGAGTAAATCCTCTGTCTGCTAGAATTTGATCACCAGGGTGATGATAACGATGATGGATAAATCCAGAATTTTTAACAAGCTCTACATCACTTACACGACCACCCCATGCTTTAGAAATAAACGAGATAGAACCATGTGGTGTACAAGCAATCAAAAACTTTACAGTTGAATGCTTTTTGTAGTTCGAATATGCCTGTGCTCGTGCTTTTAATGATTTTGGCCTGTCTATAAAAATTTCTGTGCAATCAATTATAGCTGTCAGTTTTGGAAAATATTGACGAAATACATGTGGTAATGTCTTGACACTAGCATCATGATCTGGATATTTTATCAGGGGGCTCAGCTTTGTAAACATTAAGTTTATCCATCTTTTGAAGATGTCATGTATACTTGTCTTTGGACAAAGAAATTGATCAGCTAGGTTTTCAAAGGGCAAATTCAATCTCAATTTAATTAAAGTCATTAACAATTGATCTTGATAAGGAAGTGAACGAGGTTTGGTTGTCAGTGATCCAGCAGTTTTTAAATATTCGAATATAGCATCAAAAGTTTCTAATTGTATTCCAGTGTAATACTGGAACTTCTTAGGCAATTTCCTTAAGCTCTTGTAGCACAAAAACTTGCGTTTCAATTGTTGGACTTTTGAAATTGCATCATCCCTTTCAAGTCTTAAATTTTGTATTTCTTCATTATATTTATCAAGTAAGCTTGTTTCTTCTTTTTTCTTTGTGTCAATAGCAGGAGTACTTTCAGCAAGTGGAACCGATCTTATTGTTGTTTCCACAGATAAAGTAAAATCGACTGGTGTTATGGATGTTGGTGTACACACTGATGGTGTTGGTGGGGGTGACAATATTTGTGGTGATGTTAACATTGATATCCCCAGCTGTTGCATTTCCAATGAATCGTTTTTAGCATTGTCGAAGGAAACTCTAGCTTCTAAAGTTCTTCTTTTAGTAATAGCATTGTACCTCTTGACTTTTTTTCTCATTTTGTTTATCATCTAGCTTATCAAAAATAAACACTGATGGAACATGATCAGGGTGATTTGGATCCTTTCTTTCTGGTTTACCTATAACACAATAATAAGTAAAATTATAAAAAAGGGTTCTGACAAAAAGGTTTCTAGAAGAGAAACAGATGCATGGGTGAGCAAGATATGAAGTGGGGAAAAGAAAGCTTGAGTTGTGAATAAAAAAGCCCTTACCTGTAATGAAGTGCTTTCCACATATATATACATTTCTTCCAACAGGATTCCATGGTGTTCCATCCTTGTTTTTCCTCTTACAAGCATTTACTCATTTTTTTCTCAACTCTGGATCGTTGTTAGGAAACCGATAAAAACCAGGCTTGTTTTCCTTCATGTTATGATTTGTACAACCATAAGCTACACAGCTTAATGGCATCGTTGTAGTTATTAAAATAATAGTTGAGAATTATATCAGAAGAGCACTTGAACTTGAGCAATGTTAACAGTGAATATGCGAAATCTCTGCAGTGTTTTGATTTATTTTCACTGCAGTTTAGTGCGCATGCTCAAAATGGAATCGTGTGACGTAAGCCCGAATCGGAGAATAATCCTATCAAGGTGATTTTTATTGTTATTATTCTACTATTATTCTTTTCTTTCGCTTGTCATGTTTTCATACTTTGTTTTTTATATATACATGTATATATATGTATATATATGTACATACTTGATAAAGACACATAGTTGGTCGAAATATTGTGATTGATAATATCTGTGTTTTCTATGTTTTCTCTATATTTTACTAACACAAATTACCGCTGACTTCAAAGTTTTATATGTACATATATATGTATTTATATGTTATCGTTTAATTAAAAAAACTGAGTTTTTTTGTTACTTTCAAGCACTGTTCGGAAGGATGATACAGTTACTAACCTTTTATGCACCTCTCCGGAAAATGGACTAGTGTTTCACCAAAAATGCTATGATTCATTTACGCATGTGAAAGCCTTGAAAAAATTTGCGGTAGATAATCATCTGCATACCGATGTTCCTGAGGATGCAGTTAACATTTACGATGGGATGGTTATATTCCAACAGTTGGCAAAGGCTGTGTTACCAACGTTTGGTGATCTCTCTGATTATGTTTTAAAAAGAATTACAAGAGGAAGTATGGTAACCTATTTTGTGACGGATCGATATCTCCCAGGATCTATAAAGTCCTTTGAACGCGAAAAGAGGATGTCTGGAGGGAGTTTAAGGTTTCGTATAGAAAGAAGAGACCAGAAAAAAATAAAGCAATGGGGGAAGTATTTACAAAATCCTGATAACAAGACAGAGCTTGTTGAATTTTTGCTAAAGGACTGGTCTGACAGCCAAAGATTTGTTGATGTTCTCAATGGGAAAAGCTTGTATGTCAACTTTGGGTCCACGTTTTATAAACTGTGTTGCAGTGATGGCGAGGTAAAATTTACCATTTTGGAATCCCTTTTTGGTTTGAAGATTACTTAGCTACGTTATGACCAACTACTACAAACGATAATTGAATACTTTACTTTCCACTATAGGTTGTTTGCGTCGAAGAAACCTCCCTTAGAAATAATCAAGAAGAGGCTGATACGAAGGTGTTTCTTTGCTCTCTTCATGCCGTCACTAACCATGAAGCAAGTTCAAGAGCAATGTTACTTATGCCAAGTACACGGGTTCGTTCTTTGACTCCGATTTTGACAAAGAATTCTACCTCGATCTTTTGGCTGAGTCCTTGTTTTTCTCACGGTCAGCTATATGTCGCATGTTCCAGGGCAAAGGCATTTGATAATGTGAAAATCAAAGTTGCTGCTACTGGGAAACAAGGTTATATCAATGGAAAGATGTATACTCAAAATGTTGTCTTTCCACAAGTATTACAGTAACTTAATTCTGCATATCTTTTCTTTCATCTTTTCATATCCACAAAAGTATTGTATTGTTGAGTGAGTTACAAAAATACCGGAAATGAAAACACTGCTTTTCCGGTGAGCATTTTGATATCCTCACTCATTTGGCGAGTGACTATCATTGCAGTTGTCTAAAAGCGGCTTTTCGGCTAAGTTGGTATACCAACTCTGTGACATTGTGTTGCTCAACTGTAGTGGTGGATTGAGTGATGCTATTTTGTTAAATCACTGACAATTACTTTGTGGTAGTGCTGAAAATAGATGATATGCTTTTATAGTTACTGAAATATTTTACCTAAAAAACATTTTATTTCTGTACATTTGTTTTTTTAGGTGGAGTACAAGTCCCATTGACTTACGTTCACGTCGTGTACTCTGTTAACATGGGTTGTGCATGCGTTTTATCAATTCATCGGAAACAGATATCATCTTATTTTGGAGTCTACTATGAGATAGTCCTTGCATGCACAAACCATGAACCAAAAGTCAGGGCATTCATCCTGTTGTCTTTGAAAAGTGTAATTCTTAGTATTATTTTTCTTTTAATGAATTAAGAATATAGATAAAAAAAAATAATGGCTGACTCAGCACAAAATGGTAATAATCTTTCCGCTTTTTTTATTTTGAAGTTAGAATAAAAAATGATTTTGTCACTGTTTTATTTTAGTTTCTAAAAGCTCAGTTGTGGATAGTAAGTATTTAGTTTTAGTTTATTTATCTTAGTATTTAGTATTTACTTTTTGTGATTATTAAAGAGGTTATCGAATGTCTTTGTTATTTTAGTTGAAGTTGACGGTGTGGAAAATGGTGGTAAGTTATCAAATGAAACTGTTAATATATACAAAAAACGGGTTGTCTATTTAGAACTACTTTCTTTTATATTTTAGTTTGTGATATATCCAAGAAAGGTAAAAGGACTTAATCTTTTATAAAGACTAGAATACCATCAATGTAGTAATTAGGTAATTAATACTTTTCCTTTCCTTTCAGAAGAAGAGGATTTATTAAGAGAAGGTAAGTTCTTATTTTCTTTTTGATGCCTTTTGGATATTACTGTCAATCTATTGTAATTTCGTTTATTTTCATTCATAGATAAGGAGAATGGTGCGAATGGCGGTGGTTTGATAATTTCCTTCTTAACATGTAGAATGCACTTCAATAGATGTAGTATTTACACTGTTTGTCTTTTATGTTATAGGGCAGTGTGTCCAAGGAACTAACCAGAGTAAGCGTTTATTTTTACTAATACACTAATACATTTTTTATTATTATTTTAATTTTATCTTTCTGTTTAGAATCACAAGAGACCACACGTTGTGAGTTATGAAGTTTTTCGTATAAGCCATACTATTTGGTTTTTTTTTTACTTTAGGACACCCATGGTGGAGTAAAGTCTTTAAAATACCCTTGTTTCTCCTCCTCCTACTACTACTCCTCCAAGTTATGAACCATTTCGTGTGGTGTTTTCATGAATTACATGAATTCTGCGATAAGTTTACAGTCAAGTGCTATTATAGGTCACGTGTATGTTTTGTTTCACCAATCTTTCTGATTAGCCTGAGCAGTAGTATCACGTGGTAATTTGTAAATCATCTTTGAAAAAAAACAATATTCTGAAAGAAACCTGAAGAAGCTGAACGCGTGTTGAAGAAAGTATTTTTCTTGTCTGATTTCTTGATTGAAAATTCATATACGCATCGTTTATCTTATTTTTGTGCTGTTAATCAGTACCATATTGTTTTGTGCTGTTAATCAGTACCATATTGTTTTGTGCTGTTAATCACCGACTGGTAGCCTTGGTAGCCTTGTGGTAGAGTGCTCGCTTCCTGTTCGGGAGGTCGCGGGTTCAATCCCCGACCGAGTCATGCCAGCAACTATAACAGTGTGAATCATCCTCTCTGCTTAGCACTCAGCAAGAGAGTAGGAATGATGTCTAGGGTGGTTGTCTAGTTGAGCGGTTTCTGTGATTACAGCTTCCGTAGCCCAAATGGGGGCTTTAAATGGTCTAGGACCTCCTTCGCAGGACCCTCATTGATAACAGTACCTTAAGGAACTGAAGAGGCTATCCTGGGTAAACATTCGTAAATAAATAAAATAAACAGTACCATATTGTTTTGTGCTGTTAATCAGTACCGTATTGTTTTGTGCTTTTCCCAAAAGAAGCACCTTTTATTTTGTGCTTTGTTATAGGCACCTTTAGTTTTGTGCTTTTGCCCAAGCACCATTCGCTCTGTGCTTTTTCCCAAGCACCATTCGTTCTGTGCTTTCCCCAAGCACCTATTTGATTACATTTGTTTCACATCAATTATTTTTTGCAGTCATTTATATTAGTCTACTTTCTATATAACACAGCTTAATCGGTTTGCTAGTGCAATTAATAAGTTTTATCAGTCACATCGCCTTGCTGTGTTATCACTGAATTAACAATGTCACCATTGACTAAGGGAAATATAAGAATTGAGACTTCAGTCCAAGGCAGGTTTAATCAAGCAGATGTAATGTTTGGTAGTACAGCTGGCAGGCAGTGTTCATGTTGTGCTTTGATTTCAATCTGTGTTTCAGCAATAAAACATATTGGACGATGGAATGCAGATGATTTGGATTTCATTGTCATGCAAGGGGATGACCTATATAAATCCTTGAATAGTGAAGACTACAGAACTTCCACAACAAATAACTTTGCTGGGAAGCCATATATTTTTAAGATTTTTAAAAAACGGAAGTGGTCTGTTGAGTTATGGAGACCTGTCTGGGTTTTTGGTTTCAGAGGATTTTGATGGAGATTCTCTCATTTTTTTTATAAAAGGTTATTGCATTTCTGTAATTTGGACAAAAAAATTTTACTTTTTATTTGATTCACATAGCAAAGATATATTTGGTCAGTCAACTGCTAATGGTTTCTCAACATTATTGAAATTTAAAACAAAAACTGACCTTGAAAATTATTTGATTTCCACATATGTTAATGAAACTGATTTGTCTGTACCTTTTGAAACACAAAGTATTTGTGTAAACATTTTGGAAGATGGTACTATAGAAAATCTTCAAAATGAATATTCTAAGGCAAAAGATCGGAAAAGAAAAAGAACTGCTAATGAAAAGGCAAAAGGCAGAGAACGAAAGGCATCAGATACTGCTAAAGCTAAATGTAGAGAAAGAAATGCATCAGATTCTGCTAAAGCGAAGTGTAGGAAAAGAAATGCATTAGATTCTGCCAAAGCTAAATGTAGAGAAAGAAATGCATCAGATTCAGCTAAAGCTAAGTGTAGGGAGCGAAATGCATCAGATTCAGCTAAAGCTCAGTGCAGGAAAAGAAAAGCCACTGAAGTTTCAAAAGTTAAAAATAAAAATTCCAAGCGAATTGCCAACACATTGAACATAGGATCTCAAAAACATGCTGAAAAAAAGAAAAAAGCTTTGAAGGTTTGTAGGAAAAGTAAAGATTGTATTTCAAGTTTTAAATCTAAAATATGTCAGGGACCTTACCATGTATGTGTGGTTTGCAACCGTTGTCTTTATCGTAGAACAGTAAAGGTGTTTAAAAAGGAATGCTACAAATATGAATTAACTCCAGTATTTACTGATGAAGCAAGTTATGATGGCAAAAAGTATGTTTGTGTCACTTGTGACCACCATTTGCTGAAAGGAGCTGTGCCCTGCCAAGCAGTACGGAACAAATTAGAAGTCTTGCCCCTACCTAAAGAAATTCAGTGTCTCAATCGCTTGGAAAAGACTTTGATTGCAAGACGCATATTGTTCAAAAAAATAAGTATTATGCCTAAAGGTCAAATGCCTAAAATTAAAGGTGCTGTTTGTAATGTGCCAGTGAATGTTAATGCAGTTATTAATTGCTTACCGCAAGGAATGGACAGCAATGGATTAATTTTTGTTAAATTAAAGAGAAAACTTCATTTTCGTGGCCATGTTTTATTTGAAAATGTCCGTCCTGATTGTGTAAAAGGTGCATTGGAGTATTTAAAGGCAAACAACCCTTTCTATGCTGATATTCTCATCAACATGGATAATATCACTAAAGAGTTACTTTCTCTAGCTGATGCTGATGCAATTATTGATCAAGATGAATTTCCAATCAGTACTGAAGAAAATGCAAATACCAACAACCATGATGAACTGGAAGACGAAAATCCAATGAATCTTGAGCAAACAGGTTCAGATGAGATTTGTTTGATACCTAATATTTATAATGCAATAGAAGGAATTTTGGATGTAGCTCCAGGTGAATGTAAGCAGCCTATGTCTTTCTTTGTTGATGATTTTTGTGAAGAGCTTGCTTTTCCATATTTGCTTCCATCAGGAAAATTTGGTTACAAAGTGACCCGAGAAGTTGCATTGTCTGCCGCAAAATACTTTAACCAGCGACTGCTAAATTTTAGTCAGAGATTTGCATCTAACACTGACTATATTTTCTTTGCACATTATGTTATGCAGCAAATGAATTTGCTCAACCAAATAAATGTAGCAACACGCAAAGTTCATGGAGAGATAACTGCAGGGCAACTGAAAAATAATTTTAAGGAAACTGTTAAGTCCTTCATGTCAGAAGATCAAGGCTTTTTATTTATGAAATCTGTAAAAGGAACACCTGCATATTGGAAAGGCTTCTTAAATGATGTTCTTGCCATGGTTAAACAATTAGGTTTACCAACATTCTTTCTGACCTTGTCGTGCGCAGACCTACGATGGGATGAGCTGTTAGTTATTCTTGCCCGGCTGAATAATATTAATCTTACAGAAGAACATTTTGATTACGCAAACAGGTGTGAAATGTTGAATCAAAACCCTGTATTCACTGCACGGCACTTTCAGTTTAGGGTTGAAACATTTTTTAAAGAAATTCTTTTGCGGAAATATGGACCTTTAGGTAAAATTGAATATTATGCTATAAAAGTTGAATTTCAGTTTCGTGGTAGTCCACATATCCACTCCTTTATATGGGTTCCTCATGCACCTGTTTTAAGCAAAGAAACTAAGAATGATTATTTAGGATTTGTTGATAAATTGATACGTGCAGACTTACCTGATCCAGAAGAGGAGCCAGAACTGCATAAATTAGTGTCTCAGTATCAAACTCATCGGCATTCGAACTCCTGCAGAAAGTACAAGAATATTCCTTGCCGGTTTCATTAGTGGACGTTACTTCACAGAGCACACCATTATCGCAGAGCCTTTAGATGAAGGTATGCCAGAAAATGAGCGAACAGTGTTGTTAAAATCAAGAAAAAATGTGTTGGAATCTGTAAAAGGCTATATAGATTCTTATCTTGACCCAAATAAACCCAGTTATGTGGAACAAACTAGTATTCCTGAAATTTTAGAGTCTCTTGGGCTGACAACTGATCAGTACTATGAAGCATTGTCAATTTCACCTGACCAAGACTTTCAGATTCATTTTCGTAGGCCTCCTAACTCTTGTTTTGTGAATAATTATTTTGATATTGGTTTGCAAGCTTGGGAAGCAAATTTGGACATACAACCTGTTTTTAATTACTACAAAGCAGTGGCATACATGTGTTCATATTTCTCCAAGTCTGAATCAGACTCTTCATTAGTAATGAAAAATGCACTAGAAGAATCACGGAATAATAACAACATTGACTTCAAAAATCACATGAAAATATTAGCGGCTGCATTTCTTACTAGTCGGCAATGTTCAGTGCAAGAGGCCGTCTATCAGTTGATGCCAGAGTTGTGGCTTAAAAAATGTTTTCCAGCTGTTGTTTTTGCTAATTCAAATCTCCCAGAAAAACGATACAGAGTTTGCAAGAATGAGGAGGAATTAAAAGAACTACCAGAAGACAGTATCGATGTGTTTAAAAAAAATAACCTTGATAGGTATATGGACAGGCCTGACTTGAAATTTCAAGGAGGAAAATACAGTGTGCTAGACAGCTTTTGTTATGCCGAATTTATGGCATATTATGTTCTTGATACTAAACCTAAGGCAGACGCAGAAAATGACACTCAACCAAAAGTACTTTTAGATGATGATGATAATGTTTCTTTATTATATCCATCATCAATTTCTCTCATGTCATCAAGAGAAAAAATGAAGTGTCGTCGAATCAAATTAGTTGTACGTTACCACACCCCAAATCCATTTTCTCATCCAGAAGCTTACGCCCATCACTTATTAATGATGTTTTATCCCTTTAGAAAGGAATCAGAATTAAAAGCTCAACTAACTGGCTCTTATGTTAAAAAGTTAGAAGAACCTGGTGTGTTAAATTTGATAAACACTAATAAAACACGCTTTGAACCTTGGGCAGACTTAGTAGATACAGCTTTCATTAATTTCAGATATGCTCCATTGACTGATGAACACGCACAGCAAGAAAATGATAATGTGGAGGAGGAAGCCACCCAATTCAATAACACAGACGATGAGTGTGAACAGGAAAGTCAAGAAAATCCTGTGTACTTTGAAAATGAGAGAGCTGTTGAAACCATCCCCTTACCGCATATTAATCTGCTTTCTGACAGCGAAATAAATGATTTAATTCGATCCTTAAATGCAAAGCAGAGGGGTGTGTTTGAAGTAGTTAATTCATGGGCTAGATGTTATGTGAAAAATTTATCTTGTGAACAACCGACAATCATTGAATCGTTGCATATATTTATAACTGGAGGAGCTGGTGTTGGAAAATCACATGTCGTGAAAACCATACATGCTTCTGTTTCAAAAACATTAAGTTATCGATCTGCTTCACCTGACAAGCCCAAGGTTCTTTTACTGACTCCAACTGGTGTGGCTGCAATTAATATTGCTGGAACAACAATACACTCTGGATTAGGAATTCCTGTAGAATGTCATGGATTGGTTGTACCAAAACTTCCTGATAAGCGAAAATGTACACTGCGAATGCAATTGTCTGAAGTTAAGGTTTTAATAATAGATGAATGTTCTATGATGTCTAATGAGTTACTATTGCACGTACACCAAAGGCTCAATGAAATTTACGGATGTGAAACATTCAGGTTATTTGCTGGATTAAGTGTTATCCTTGTTGGTGATTTATATCAACTACCGCCGGTATTGAAAAGAGTTATATTTGCAGAGTATTATGACGTATCTTATAATATATTTCCTCTGTGGAGAAATTTTGAAATGGTTGAGCTCACAGAAGTAATGAGGCAGAGAGGTGATAGTGTGCTTATAGACCTTCTGAATAATATTAGGATTGGTCAACTTACTCAAGAGGATGAAAAACTTTTAAAATCACGCTTCATAAGTAACACTGATGAGAACTTTCCACATGATGCACTTCATATTTTTGCAGAAAACTCTCTAGCTAGTCAACACAACCATCTTATGCTCAATCAAATTGATAGTTTTGAATATAGTTTGAATGCAACCGATCAAATCCCCAAAGGTGTTCCTTGTCATTTGTATAAGAATTTGTTAAATTGCCCAGCAGGTAGAACCGGAGGTCTGGTATTTAACTTGACACTAAAAGTTGGTGCAAGGGTTATGCTAACATCCAATGTTGACATTACTGATAGGTTGATTAATGGTCAATTGGGTACAGTGTTTAAATTATGTGAGAGAAATGGCATTGTGGAAAAAATATATGTGCGATTTGATGACGGAAAAGCTGGCTATAATAAGATGTTATCTGATAGGTTTGCGAGGGAAAATCGTGTTGTTCCAGTAGAACGTGTTACTATTGAAATTCGAACAAATGTAAAAAAAAGTTCATCAGCCATTATTAAGCGAACACAATTTCCCTTGATCTTAGCATGGGCATGCACATGCCACAAAGTTCAGAGCTTGAGTTTGGATAAAATAATTGTTAGCTTTGACTTGCTCAGACAAAGAATGTTTAATAATGGGCAAATGTATGTAGCACTTAGCCGTGTTAAGTCAATAAATGGTCTCTTTTTAATTGGACGGTTTAACAAGATTGCTATACGAGCAGATGAAAAGGTAACAAGGGAATATGAGTATCTCAGAGAATATCAGACATTGCAGATTAAAGATGTTATGCCAGTTCAATCCAATAATTTCATAATGACTATCTGCAATGTGAGATCTTTACGAAAGCATTTAGAAGACATAAAAGTGGACCGTATATTATTAGGCACCGAAACACAAATCAAATACTCTGATGAAGATTTAATAGGAGAGCTTTCCATGGCTGGTTTCAGAGTTATGTTCAACAACAGTCACCATAAGTTTGAGAGTCAAGCAATATATTGTGGTACCAATTTACATGTTAATGATTCTTTTTTAACAGATGGCTTTTTTTTGTGCAGGTGAAGAAGACCAGTTTTTCACCAATTTGTTTTAATATTCTGCTTGTGTATCGGCAGAAGGACCAAAAATGCCTCAATTCTTAACAACATTACAATACTTAGTGGAATCTAAACATGTTAATATAGTTGTGGGTGATTTTAATCTAGGTGTTAATTCACAACTATCTTCTGTCTTAGATAGGTTTGTGCAGAAGGTATCAGAACCTACACATATCAGTGGCTCATTGATTGATCATGCCTATATTCACCAGGATTTGCTTGAAATGTTTTTGACTGAGTGTGATGTTAAGTGTTTGTTTTTCACAGATCATGATGCAGTAAGGATATCTTTCCAGGAATTCTAAGTATTCTGATGAATTTGCCTCAATTGTTTAGACGTACACCTTTTCCATAGCCTAAAATGTGACCCTTGACTTTTTTATGATTTCTTTTTAACAAAATAAAACTTTAACTTTTGAATAAAATATCTTTTTTTAATTGTATGCAAAGGTCTTGCATACCTTGTTTGTGCAGCACAATTGCACAGCTGCACCTGGGCAGTGGTGGGGAGATAATTTTTGGAAGTCATCTCATTATAAGATGTTGCAATCAACCAGTTTATGAAATTTCTCTTTCCTTGAGTGATACGATTTAATCTAGTAATTTTTAGAAACAAGAATTTCATTTTTCAAAAGGAAAAGACTTCAAGTTGTTAAAATACTTATTCTGAGAATACAGCATCTGTTATGATGATGACTTCCAGGTTGAGAAAACAGATTGTAATATTTTTCTTGTTGTTTTTATTCTAGTCAGGTTACTCAGATTCATATTAACGCTCTGTAATGTTCATGTTTTTGAAAAGCTTTTTAAATCAGTGAATGATGGTACCCAAGCATATTTATATAGATATTTATTATTTTATTGTTTTCATTGTGTTTTTCTAGTTCAATATTACTATAATTGTCAGTGTAATGTGAATTCAGGTTATTTTCATACTGTGGTCAAAAAAATAAAACCGTAATCAGAAAATCTTAAATGACAATGGCGACATTACTTTTTATTATGGTTGTGCATAATTTGGTGTGGCTGAACTGTAGCAAGTAGAACATGCAAGTTGTAAAATTGAATTTGGTTGATTGATCTGGATTCAAATTTCAAGTTATATGTACCAAAAGAAGGTAAATACTGTTTCTATTACAATTATCTATTTCAGGTCTTCCTGAGGGGAAAAAGTTAACACAAAGCCTTCTGTTCATTGAATATACCAATCAAAAACTACATGTTTTTCGACAATTCCATGTTTATTTGACTAACAAGCTTTCGGAGGCGTACCGCTCTCCATGATCACGTCAATAGTGTACAAACAGATTAAATTTTTTCTAAAATATGTTACATAATACAATAGAAATTAAATGCTAGAATAATTCTAAAGGTAAAGATTGGCTAGTTTTGTTTAAGCTAGGTTTGTCACGGCTAATTAATAGACTCTCCTTGATGGTGAGCTTAAAGTCGTTAGACTCACGAGACAAAATATCAAAATCGTTAAACGAAGGAGAGACAAAACACTGGCGAGAATGCTCTAACACGGCAGAAATCTGATTAGGCTGTAGTGATTTCTGTTTGTCAGTTAAATGCGAGATTCCAAGATGCTCACAAATTCGGACTTTGAAATGGCGTTTAGTTTTGCCAAAATAAGTAGCATTGCAACTACTACACTTAAAACGATAAACAAGTCCAGATTGCAGCAACAACGGAATCTTATCCTTAAAATGAAAAAGGGATCGTAATTTAACACTAGCACGAAATATAACACGAATGTCACAGTGCGGTAACTTCTCTCGGAAAAGGCTATGTAACTGAGAACGAATGTTTAATGAAGTATTACCCAAAAAGGGTAAAACAAACAAAAACGGTTTTTTCGGAACGGTGTGAACCTCCAACTTAGGTCGATAAAGTCTATTGAGAAAGGTCCTGATACAAGAATTAATCATATTTGAGGGGTAACCATTCTTCTTAAAGACATCTTTAAGAAAAACCGTTTCCTCATGGAATTTACAATAGTTAGAGCAAATATTAAAACAGCGATGTAATAAAGAGTACATTAAGCCATGTTTATAAGATGTAGGTATAAAGCTATTAAAATTAGTATAGACACCACTAAAGGTTGATTTACGATAGATATTAGTTACAAATTGATTCCCTTTCCTAGATACAAAAACATCCAAAAAGGAGAGAGTAAAGTTATTCTCAATCTCCTTAGTAAATGAAATGCTTTTATGTCTCGTGTTAAGGTAGTTATAAAATTTGTCTATATGATCCAGGGAAGAAAACATTACAAAAATATCATCTACATATCGTTTATAGTATGTAGGCTTAAATTCAACAGGGCATTCATCAAGCCATTTCCGTTCATAATAGCACATAAAAGCATTGGCTAAAGTAGGTCCTAGCGGTGAGCCCATGGCTACACCATCAATCTGTTTATAATAGCAACCGTCAAATATAAAAAAGGATTCAGTAGAAGCGAGTTCTAAAAGTTTACGAAAATCCTTTTTGGAAATCCCATTGACCTTAGTATTGGCTTCAGGAAACAATTGATCAACACAAATATCAATGGTTTCATGAAGAGGAACGTTCGTAAAAAGAGAATCAACATCAAAACTAGCCATATAATGAAGAGAGTTCTGAGTGCAAATGTCCTTCTGTTCATATACAGTTTTTTGTAAAAACATTAAGAAAAGTTTTAACAGGGCTAGATGTACTAAACAAATAGAATATAAATACATATCATTTGTTTATTTTCAGAGTCATTTAACTTAACTCGACTGATCAGAGTTCATGATGACAGCAAGTGTTAAGCATTGACAAGGTAAGATTTTGATTCATGAATTAGGAAACTAATTTTCGCGGGAACTAATTTTCGCGAGAACGAATTTTCGCAAAGAAGTCAAATTGATATATTTCGCGGGTTTCGCTAGTTTGCCATAAAACACAGTCTTAAATTGAGAAAAAAAGGAAATTTTTGACTCGGAGAAACTTCATTTTCGCGAGAATACACGGGTTTCAAAATTAAGCGTTCTGTAAATTATATATAGAATTTACCGAATGATTTTTTTTCGAGTTAACATCGAAAGTGAAATCAGTGCTAGTTTATTTCGCGAGTTTTGCAAACGCCCTCATTTTTAAAATTTCGCAGGAATTTTATTTTGCGGTTTTTTCGAAAATTCACGAAACTCGCGAAATTTAATTCCACGAAAATTAATTCCCTTAAGGTATATCAAATTAATAGATGTGGAGAATTATTGAAAATTGTTATTTTCTTTTCTCTTTTCAGAAGTTGAAATTTGCTGGTGCGATAAATCTTACCAAACCAAATTTGTTCATTCAGGTTGACCATTTCCTAAAAAACTCAAGAAATTATGTTAAATTCCTGTTGCTGTTATATGACTGGATGTGGTCAATTTGCTGCTTAACCTCGATTAAACGTCGCAAGACACTAACTTACATTTACAACGCTTTGAAATCACTGGATGTCTTCGATTCTTTGCTTAACCTCAAACTTGACGTATATCGAACGCTTGAACTCTAACAAGCATCTGTAATTATTTCATGAAGTAAATCAAATCAAACTGGTTGTTACCCGCGTACTAATTTATTTCGGTGGATGATAGACTAAAAGACCTTATGTTGTTACCTAGAACTACCTATAACTTTAGTTTTACAAAAAAAAACAAACAAACAAAAACAAAAGCTTTTTAATATGAAAAATTAAGTGTTGTAATCAGTTCATATTTTGTATTGAAGATTATGATTGCGCTTGAGATACAGTATAAATGTGAACTAAGTTTTCGTCCTTCGTTTTTCATAGATACATACCCTTTCATTTTCGTTTTCAGGGTACTATATCGTGCTTCTTTTTTTAACATAATTCGAATTCCTTAAGTTGTTTTGGGACGTCAAACATCACTCAGACTTATTTCACAATTATGACATGTCCTGAAGTCTTCAAGCCATGCGGCTTCTTGTATTATCTTAACTGATCCTTAACTTTCTATCATTTTATTATAGTGACACGACAAGACTTCATGCATTATAGGAAGGCCCATCCTGGCTCCAAGTCCAGGAGGGCCTTCCAAATATGGAAGAAAAATGGGGGCCGTGACCGAGAAGGTTACGTGCCCCCACAAAAAAAACAAAAAAAAATTTATACTAAAAAGCATTATGAAATGAAGTATAAGGGGTCAGTCCTCACTGTCTTTAAGTGAGGGCTGATCCCTTATACGGTATGGAGTTACTATACACTCAGGTTCAGTTTTCATTAAATAAAACTCTCGGAATGAAAAATAATCAAGTGAACTGAACCAACAAATTAAATTTAGACCGTGAATGGCTGATTAGCGCTCACTTACTTAAGCTACCGAATTGTTTTTCTAATTTGTGTTTTAGGGAATAATGGGGTGTTTAATCAGTCATTTGCGGTCGAGTGTATGGCAATTCCATACCATAGTTAATTTTAGTTTATTTATAGTTTTGTAGTTTGTTATTGTAGTTAGAAAATATGTTGTTATATACGGATTCATCTTTATTTAGTCGTTACAAATCTACGGTGGCCCACAAGTGTCACGGCAAAACATTTTCTCACGGCAAAACATACTTTTTCCACGGCAAAACTTTCTTTTCTCACGGCAAAACTTTCTTTTCTCACGGCAAAACATAATTTTTACGGCAAAACTTTTATTCACGGCAGAACATATTTTGATGAAAAAAGCAAGCATTTTTCAATATCGGTCAACTAAGCTGCCGCCATTTTACATTTTTGACCCGCGTGTTAAGTAAAGATGGCTGAACAAGGAGACCAGCATGGTCACGAAAGAGAGGATTTTGTGTAAGTCATTTTTGTTTTTTGAAAACGTTTTGAAATTATATAGAATGTTTATAAAATCAAACCACAAAGGTAAATCATATTAGATATTTTGTACTTGCATTGCATCACTGATTTAAGATTTTTTGATGTTTTATTTACTAGATACTGCAGTGTTTGCTCAGCAAAATTAAGATGTAACTCACGGTATTGCTGGAAATGCAACAGTGATCAGTCCTTGGTTGGTCCTCCTACGTGGGATTTTGGGCCGGATTTTGCATCAAGTAGTTCAACTGTAGCCAATCCCCTCACATCCTTCAATTCTCCAAGCACATCAAGATCAAACACATTTGGACGTCCAATAATGAATTTATCAAATTTTATAAAGAATAAAACTGCTAAATCCAACTTTCCTCCCAAAAAGAAGAAAAAAAACGAAAGTGTAGATGTGATTATACAAATTGGTATAAAACGAATGGCTGATGGTATTTTAAAAACTAAATGGGGGAAAAGACTGCCAGTAAATGTTTCAAAAAATGCAACATATAGTGAAATACTTGATAGAGCATTGCAGAAATGGTCGGCTTTTGATGGAAACTTTGATTCTAGTGAAGAATATGTTATTATGTTTGATGATGGAAGAGTTGCTAATAATATGCCTGGATCCACAACTGAGCCATTCAAATTAAACTTATACAAGAAAGCTCTGGGTAAAGATTTTAAACGAATAGTTCTTTACTTATGTTCTCGATCAGATATGAAGATAGCAAACATGGCAGTGACAGCAGGTGACAGTGATGAAAGTGTAGACAATATTTATAACTTTGATGATCAATTATTTCCAGAATTGCCAAATGATATTTTTGAACTTACACCTTCAGCTCCAACATCCATCAGTTCACCTGCAGCCTCTAACTCAGTACAACCTATAAATCCATTTATTAGTTCATCGGCAGCTTCTAATTTGGTAGAATGTAATCACCCTGTCATTACTAACTTGCCAGTGGAAAGCAATACATCAAATATAAATTCTACAAAAGATATTGTGTTTTTGTTAAATGAGCAAATTGACAAATCGGATCAGTTTTTTATCTCAGTTCGAAGAGGTGCCGATTTAAACAGAATCTTTCGTATTTGGCAAAACACTGCAAAAAGTATATCACCAAAATTCAGTCTTACAGTAAAATACCAGGGAGAAATGGGTGTAGATCAGGGAGCATTAACAAAAGAATTTTTGACTACAGTAATCGGATTAATTGGAAATGACCTGTTTAGCAATGGTATACCCATCTATTCTACACTGAAATTGCGAAATGGACACTTTCGATAGCATTAGGAGGAAGATTGCCCAGTTTTTTGGATGAATGTGCTTACAAAATGCTATATAAAGAAACAGATCTGTTAAGTGTCACAAATTCAGATCTTTCATCTAATGAACTTGAAGTACTTGATTGTGTAAAAGAGGACTGTGTTGGATATTCTACACTGATTCTTGATAATGACTACACTGGCAAAATTGATAGCGATCATGTAGATCAAATTGTTGAGTCTCTGAAAGTGAGCTTTGTTGGCAAAAGAAGTGTGTGCATGAAAGAGTTCTTAAAAGGCCTAGAATTACTTGGCCTTGCTGATCTGATATCTACCTACCCTGGTTACTGTCGGGATTTCTTTGTAAAGAAGCAAGATCCAAAAGTAGATTCAAATTATTTATTTTCAATTCTATCTGTTAAATATTCAGAAAAAGGTTCGTCTAAAAGAGTTATTGAAGAGAAGTTGATTGATTCCTTTCAAGACACACTAATAAGCTTTGAAAGTAGTGAGTGTTCAGGCTTAGAAACTCAGCTTACGTGGGATGATGATGAGAAACCTGAGGACACTGAGATGACACCTGAAATGACAGTTAAAGGGATTTTGGGTTGGCTAACTGGACAACAACATTATGCTGAAGACCTTTCGGTAACTGTGAAATTTGATCATGATTGCCTCCAAAGGAGTCCTAACCACACCATCTGTTTTCCTATTGTTCGGGCATGCAGTATGGAGATAATTTTCCCTGTAGCACACATGGACACTGAAGAGAAATTTAAGGAAGTATTTATCCTTGCATATTGCAAAGGCTATGCATTTGGTAGACATTAGCATTCTTTGGGTCTTACATTGTATTAATTTCTATTTTGTTTGTTATTTTTGCTTGATCTTCATAATGTTTTGTTTTTCTCTTTGTTGTTTAGATTTTGTTCACTTTTTTGAGATAAAGGAAATATATCTATACTTGCATAGTCAAGATTAGTGCCAAAATAATGACTGTTTCCTGTTAAATAGTGCGACTCATTGTGCAACATTGAGTTTCTATGTATTCTTCTGTTATATATCTTACTATATCTTACTCTTCAAAGCCTTGTTATGTTTTTATCTGGATAGTTCTTTGTCACCGTAACATTTGGAATATTGAACCTGAACCTGAACATAAGAACCTGATTATAAAAATATATGAAAATACATATTAGAAAGTTTGTTTTAAAATTGTTTTTATGTGTCTACATCCAAATACATTTTGCAATACAAACCATGAACTCTGTCGCTGAACGTAGTTTCCAAGTACATACATCACATTTCTGATAGTGAGATGCTTACAAGGTGGTTGAAAAGAGCTAGAGCCTCTCTCCAATTACTGGGCATATGAGCATTCGTGTTAGTTACAACATACTGAAAATATTCTTCATATATGTTATCATCATGAGAGTCTACGAGATGTGCTTTTGCATATTCAATTTCGTTTTCAGGGACTGCTAACAAGAGGTCCGGTGTGCCTCCATGAAGTGCAGGCAAATAAAAAAGAGAATCTGGTCTTCCTCTTACAGTATCATATCTCGAACCGCGAATATAGTGAGTGTTCCAATGTACTTTTAAGTCATCTAATTGAGCTTGCAGCAAACTGCTAAAACAAAACCAAAGACTTTCTGTATGTACCGGATTTTCTAAATTTACAATTCTTTGACTGCACAAATCTTTAAAAAAATCTATCCACCATGAAGCATGAGACTTACGAAAATATGACCACCAACCCTCTATCCGTTGATTTCGAGGAGAGGGAACATAATGGTGACTGCCAGGGTCATCTCTAAAGAAGGCCTGTATTCCTGCCATCATTCCATTTTCAGTTCCGCTGTCAGTAATTAAATCAACAGGGCAACCTCCAAATTGTTGGACTGCCTCAAGAAAATACGCTGCTATATTGCTAGGGAAATTGTTTGAACGTGTGACATGAAGCCACAATATTTTCCTGCTATATCCGTCAATACAACCGTGTATGGGAAAGCCAAAAGGTTTTAACTTATCGTAGCCATCACAATGCCATGAATATCCCGGTCCGATATTTTGATATTCTCGCCTTTTCAATCGATTTCTCGCCCTATTTGCTACGCCTTCAGGATCTAACTCTCTTAAAACTTGAGCTACAGCAACCCTAGGTACTCGATAACCATTTCTTTGTAGTGTGTGCCAAACGCTTCTATAACCAAGAAGATTTGATGGACCATCTAACATACTTCGCACTCTATTCCGCAATTCGTTCATATTGTAATCTGGGTTTCGACGTTGCAAACCCAATCTTTTTATTTTTCTCTTTAAGGTACTCAAACTAACTTCGATGTGATGGTATGTTTTTAAAAAAGCAAGGATTTCCACGTAAGTGTATCCAAGATCGAAATAACATCTCAATAATTCTTCTTCGTCTGTATCATCGTCAGGTTCATGGGGAAAGTCATTGTTATCGTTATCAGCTTCCATAACTGCACCATTAATACGATTCGCAACAGACATGCGTCTTTAGGGTTTTCGGTTTTGTCGCGAAAAATGTTTTGCCGTGGAAAAGTATGTTTTGCCGTGAGAAAAGAAAGTTTTGCCGTGAGAAAAGAAAGTTTTGCCGTGGAAAAGTATGTTTTGCCGTGAGAAAAGAAAGTTTTGCCGTGAGAAAATGTTTTGCCGTGACACTTGTGGGCCACCGTACAAATCACTTGCGAATCTTATTCTATAAGAAATCTGTTGTTATCTAAATGAGAGTTTAGGTAGAGTTGGAATAAAAGTTGTTACATACTTCCTTTGATCTTTATTTCACTGTGTTTTGTGAAATGACATTACAGGTTATGGTTTAAGAGAAAACTTCTTTGTCAGTTTGAGAGATTACTATTCCTTAAAGTTAGTTCATTTAGTTTATTGAGGATAAAGAGGTTATTGTCTCTGTGTTAATGATAATGAATGGAATATGCTGATGTCAGCAGAAATAGAACAATTGAGAAATTGGCTGGGAACGAGCAGGTGTTTATTAATAACAAAGCGAACTGTTAATAAATAAATCACATCTTCTTTCCTAACTAACAAAATTGATTAACTTAATTCATTATCTTTAACTTATATTTATTCAGATTCTTTAGATTTATAGTATAGTATTGAGGTCAACTTGGTGTTGGTAGTTGGTAGTTCATGGGACAGTATCCTATGGATAACCGTATCTACTATAGTCTAGATAGCATTGTCAAGGTAATTGTGAATGAAAGTTTAGTTCGAAGATATATTGTCAGCTGCACATTTCCGATTTTAAATTTAACATTAACTTTATTTATTTATTTTTTTAGATTCTTTGGTTTCTCTTACGAATGATATGTCATCAATTTTTAAAAATTCACTTTTCGGAAGATCCGATAATTCCAACTGCATGCGTACGTAGATGCAATGCACTCGCTATTCACCGAGAATTATTATTTCCAAGAATAAATGGACTAAACCAAAAAACGCATTGGAAGACGGTTAACGAAGTCGATATACACTTTTGCAAAAGTGATTAAAGATAACCTTTATTTGGTTTATTTATTTATTTGTTTATGCGATCTTTGTAGTATTGTCAACACCTTTTCATGAGAATTTATGTTTCTGCTGAACATTCTATGACATTTTTTGCTCACCCTTATAGTCAACATTTCCGAAATTAAAACCCGTACACAATTTTTACCTGAGTTAAAACCATCCCATACATTTTTTATCAGTTTTTGGAGCCAATTCCTTAATTTAATTTTTCGTGAACTGGACGCATACTGAACATGGGTGGCGAGCGACGCCGCCTGGGCGGCTAGTACTTTCTAATATTACTTGTTAAGCCTGATTTACACTTTTTGAAAGGCATATTAGCATCAGTGTAACTGAGACGTAAGAGATAACAAAAAGTAACAAAGTTTTGTGCATATTTTCATCTGTTTAAGTGTAGATCTATTTGGTTTGCATATTGCAAGTTGGTTTTGAAATGCCAAAAACTGATTTTGTCGAAATATTTAAGCTTATAACTTTGCCTCATATCAGTTCCCAAATCAACCCAAACATTTTTTTTCGGCCAAAAACTTGTTTTCGTTTCCGCTGTTAATGTATAGCTTGCTGTCTGTATAAATTGAATTGGAATGCTTGAGCGCGGGGGCATTTTTAGCTAAAGCTACATGCTAGTTTAAATTGTTTCTTTGTTAAATTGTAGATATTAATAAAATAGTTCTTTATTTGCCTCTGACTCTTTTCCTGCATTGGTTCATGCCCAACCTCGAACCCAGGGTCTCTTGCCTTTTCGATATACGGATGGCGGCAAAGAAGACCCTGGCGAACGCTGGTCACGTGACATGAAAACTACACAAAATCTGTGTAATATTTATAAGAGGTGTGCCGAAGAAATTTTGTCTCGTGCATTCAGTTTTTTACATAGTCACATTACAACCAATATAGAGACCAAATATAATTCGTCGAGTTCACTCGAGCTCCTTTCTGCAAAACTTTAAAGTTGTTTACATATTTCCAAGACTTCAACAGCATTCTGGAAAGACGGTGTTTCTGATTTGATAAAGATTTTATTCCTTATCAAGGTTATTACATTCGAAAATCTTGAATGATAAAAGGGAGATTGCAAAATTCGTGTGGTGTTGTGTGGATTTTATCTTTGTAACGAGCTGTGGTGTTTATATTTTGGAGACACACAGAAACCATGTATAGAGTGGACAAAAGTAAAAAAATGAACAGAAAATTAAAACTTGAGTGTATTGAGGTTCAATCTTCCACAAAAGAAACTATAAATAACCAATAAAGGCACACAAGAAGTAAAAACAAACTATGAAGATAAGCAACAGTGCAGTGGTGAGAGAAGATTCTCATTAAATAATATTTGGGATGAAGAACTTATTCAAATATATTAAATGATTCAACATTGTTATTTATATCAAAATTTGCTAAGTTCATTGGATGACATAGATGTATGTCTATATACACGCTTCTTTTTATAAGAACCAGTAAAATCTGTCCTGAGGCTGGCTATTCTTATTTTTGGGAGCCTTTTTTAGCCTGAATTGTTCTTATTTTGTTCTTTGATTTAAGAACACAGTTTCAAATTTCAGCCTCATTTTGTTCTTCTTATTTATGGAACTTCCAGTAAAATATAAATATTTTTTAAAAACAACTGGTAAAAAGTATAGTTGCTGTTCGATAATGACCCATTCGCCCATTTATTGGAGGTGAAAAATAACCAATAAACTTCTAAACCATTTACCAGTGTTCTTATTTTCCAAGAAAATTCAATGATTGGAGCCTCGGGTTGTTCTTATTTTGTTCTTATTTTTTGGCCAAATCTGAGGCTCGTGTTCTTATAAAATTGTTCTTATATAAAAAAAAGCGTGTATTTCGAAAAAGCTCTATAACTTCTTCTTGTAAGTGTCCTAAGTATTATTGAGTATACGTCTGTCACAAATGAAGACAGAAAAACACAACTTATAAAATGTTCACTCTTCTTTAACCTATGAAGTCTTTCTCAAGTGTTAATATATACTTATTAGTATACTTAAAAATTATGTAAAGTTTACCTTTATCCTGTTATGTATTTTGCTAAACGATATACAGCTTAAGATATAGAATTATTAAGTCAATGTATACCTTGTTATGAAAATCCTAAAAATTGTCATATACCGTAAAGTAAAAATTAGATTACATTTTCATTCTATGTATGTACACATGCTTGTTTTAGTTTTTGATTCCATTTCTGGATTGCAACGCTTTGTTTAAACCCACATATTGAACAATTTTGCTTCAGAAACGTTGTGATTTATATTCTGAGTGAATGGAAATTAGCTACATAAATTTCATGATTCTATGATATTTAGATATGGAAATATAGGTCAATCTGTGATCAACAAATAATGTTTCAGCTATGTATTTGCATGTATTTGTGATTTCTGTAGTTTTACTGTTGATAATATTCAAAAATTGTGTCAAAAAAATTCTTTTTTTCCTCCCAGAAATGATTGAAGATGCTCATCCTCATATCTCTGAATATGCTCTTAAATTTTAGCACATGTGTGTGAGCCTACAATTGAAGTTCTTAGAAACTATATTCTTCTAAAAAAGACTACCATAATTCATTACTATTCTGTTGTTTTATCAGTCAAAAGAGCATGAAAATTGATCTTGTTCACTTGCTGATTATTTTAAGAACTTTTTGTTGTTAGCCTTTCTCATTGTAAATACATAATGCTACCATACTAGTGCTTTGTGAAATGAAATGATAGCTGAAATAATGTTATTTTGAATGATTAAATTTTCAGACTCTAATTCTTATCTTCCTCAGTAGTAACTCGGATGATTTCTTCTTTTTGCTCGAAAATCCTGCGGTCTTGTAATATTTTCAGCCAATAGAATTCATTAATTCAGTAGCGTTCGCCAGGGTCTTCTTTGTCGCCATCCGTATATCGAAAAGGCAAGAGACCCTGGGTTCGAGGTTGGTTCATGCCATCTCATTCATTTTTTAGATCTGTGTTTTGAGCTGCAATGTCATGCTACTTTTGTCATGTCATTATTGCCAATTCCTTAGTTTTATTTTTCGTGAACTCTACGCAGGCTGAACATGGGCATTTAGGGAAAATTATCTCAATAACCAATAGGGATAACTGACGTTTGTTGGAGTCCGTGATACAGATGATGGGGTGACGAAAAATTTGGGTTTGGGAACGGGTCTGTCACGTCATAAAACTCTTTGAACGATGATATCTCTGTAACGGTTGGTAGTACATTTTTTTATCAGCCGTGGGCCAATGCGCCTTAAAAGCTCTTAATAAAATTTTCGTACCCCAAATCTCGGGACAAAGGTATATATATAAATTATATAAATATATATAAAGTATATATATAAATTAGTGATTTTAAACATGCCGAATTCAAAAATAAATGTTACCAAGCTGGTAACTCTGCAGTTTTCGAGAAATTGAGCATCAAATATAGCGCAATCGTGTTTTTTTCGTGTTTTTTCGTGTTAAGTGCTTTCTCTAATATTTCTTTGTAATATAATAGTTTAAAAATTTCAACCATGCATATAAACACAATATAATTACCAACATGCACTAAAACACTTTCATAACGTTAAAAACTAGGAAAAGCTATGCAAATACTAAATTATCGAGTCGTATCGAGAACTTTTCGATAAATTGAAATCTCTAGTGTTCCTTATCCTAGATTCTGTTTTTTCCTTGAAGTTAATTATATTTTCATGAATATCGACTAGTAAACACAAATAATTCAGCGAGTAGCTTAATTACAGGTAAAATGAGCTATCGGGAAAAGCGTATCGTGTGTTATTTTTTATTTTATTTTTATTTATTCTAATATTTATTTATTTATTTATTCTAATATTTACCCAGGATAAGCACTTCAAATTTACATTTGCTATCAATGTGCGTCCTGCTGATAAATTACAGATAAAACATAGCTAAGAATTATTAAAATTAGTAAAAATTGAATTTCTCATAAACAAAGTCTATCCTGAATCGTTATGCCCAAAATAAGTCTCTAAAGCATCTAGAAATGACTTTCCTTCAGCTTTTCGAAGTTCCAGAGGCAAGGTATTAAATATTTTGGCGGCCATAAAACAAAATGAACATTTGCCATATTCAGTTCTCATAGATGGTAGCTTCAACATATAGTTATTATTTCGAGTTTGATTGATATGACTTATCAATTTAGATTTAGTGTTCATATCAACCAAGAGTTTATTTTCCAAGCATGACCGAACCAGTGTACAGGCACGTTTATTTGTGAAATTTATAATTGACGGTATTGGTAGCTTAATTTTGTTTGCTCGGTTTACTATATTATTAGCTCGTCGTTCAAGTGACTTGAGATTATCGGTCTGTGTTTTAGTTAGATTCAGGTTTAAAATAGAGCAATACGTTAGTGTTGGTATGATCATCGAAACATAAACGGATCTAGCAGTTAAAGGTGTCAATAATGGTCGGACTCTGTGAAGAAGGCGTAATCGACCCGCCGCCTTTTTATAACACTGTTGGAAATACGTCGCCAAAGATAACGAGCTGGTTAATTCGACACCCAAATATTGATAAAATTTTGTTTCAAAGACCTCAACTTCCTTGTAAAAAACTTTAAACGAGTCTTTTTGATTTTTTAGTTTCTGTGCTGTGCCGAAAAGTAGACATTCAGTTTTTCCTTTCTTTAAGTTTATCAATAGTTCGTTTTCATCTAACCATTCTGCTAAGCATTTCAATTCATCGGTGAGTGTGTTGTTAATAACTATGACGTCCTTTGATCCAAAATACAAAACAATATCATCAGCGTATTTAATAAGTTTTGCTTTTTTCATTACATCCGTGATGTCATTGAAGAAGATAATAAATAGTAATGGGCCCAAAATGGAACCCTGTGGTACTCCAGATGTAACTGGTTGGAGGAGTGATGTTGAAGTATAATAACTGACGCAAATGTGATGGTCAAACAAGTAGTCTGTGAACTATTCAAGCTCGACTCCTTTTACCCCATATGATTCCAACTTTGTTAATAACTTAACGTGACTTAAAGTGTCAAAGGCCTTGGAAAGGTCAACAAAGACTGCGCCGACCCATTCCCCTTTATCAACCTTACTACGAATATCATCAACAAATATGGTTGAAGCTGTTTCAGTTGAGCGTTTCTTTCTGAAACCAAACTGACGGTCTGACAATAGATTGTTTGTTTCCAGAAAGTTCATAAATTGTATATGCACGACCCTTTCTGCGATCTTAGAGAGTACTGGTAGTATAGCAATTGGGCGGTAATTATCAAAACTCGATTTGGTTCCTGATTTGTAAAGCGGTAATGTTCTGGCAATTTTCCAATCCCTGGGTATAACCCCTGACCTAAGTGAAAGATTTATCACATGAGACAAAGATGCAGAGATAACTGCTGCGGTATCTTTTAGAAGATTAGCAGGTACATTATCAATTCCAGTTGATTTTTTACGTTTAAGACTTTTCAGTAGTTTTTCAATCTCAGAAGGTGACACAAGTTTGAATTGAAAACGTTTGTTGGTGCAACTAACAAGTTTTTTTTTGCTTTCTTCAGATGAAATTCATTAGCGGTATAAACTTATGTTTCATGCGACTTACAATGGTGCTGAAAAATTTACAGAAGCCATTTGCAATATCGTTGCTGTTGTTTGTTTTACAACCGTCAAACTGAAAAAACTGGTGTTGCTGTTTCTCACGACTTTTTACTTTATAAATCGACTTAATTGACTTCCAAAAATTGTCAGGGTCAGAAGCGTTTTCGTTTAATGGTACGTTGATTTGGCTTTTTTAATTAAGAGATTCACTTTGTTGCGTTTGTGCTTGTATTTTTCAAAGTCGTCGACTTTATTTGATTTTTGTGCGGTCCTTAGCAGATTGCCCCGGTCATTCATGAAAGATTTGATTTCACTTGTTAGCCATGGTGAAGGTTTCCCACGAATGCGTTTCTCAATAATTGGGGCATGGTGGTCAAAGGTGGACTTTAAGATTGACTTTAATCCTTCCCAGGCCGAAAGTTTATCACTAGTTGAGAAAACAACGGCCCAGTCCTGCGACTCTAGATCTTGACAAAGAGCATCTTTATTGTGTTTACGATAATCTCTACAATTAACTTGTTTGGGTTTGAATTTAACATGATTTAGTTTTCTCACGCACCCCACCATATCATGGTCACTAAACGTAATAGGAATGACGGTTGTTTCCTTAATTACTGACGTCATATTTGTAGCAATAATGTCGATTAGTGAACTAGTGGATTGATTTATTCTTGTAGCGTTTTTAATTGTTTTCGTAAAACCATGCACAGTCAAGGAATCTTTAAAAGAACAATTTACATTTCGTTTTAAGTAATCAACATTAGCATCCCCAAGGAGTATTATTTCTTTGTCAGTTGATGTGGCTAATGACAACATCTCGGTAAGATGATCATCGAAGTTCTTACTGCAATAGTGAGATCCATCGGGGAGTAGATAAAAAAATACACACAAGGAAGTTCTTGGACTTTTTAACAATAATTTCCAACCATAAACATTCAATTTCCTTATGTTCTAGATTCTCCTTTCTTTCCAATGCAATATTTTCTGATATGTAAGCAGCAACGCCGCCTCCGGGACCATTTTCTCTGTGTCGACTAGCAAAGTTAAACCCCTGGATTTCTCAAATACCATTTGTATCGTTTGATTTCAAATGAGTTTCTGAGAGTGTTAGTAGCTAAATTTGTTAATAAATTTATCGATATTCTGTTTAAAAATATAATTATTCAACTGTTTCTCAGCATCTGAGGTGTCAATGTCCGATTCCAAGAGTCGAGACCTTAAAGCTGTCATCAACATCATCATTCCAATCTTCCTCGCTTGATTCTGATTCGTCAACTTTTCCATTCTCTCATAAATACATTTGCATATCTTTGTGCACGAGAGTTCGTTTATGAAACATTTGCAACTTCTTCGTTTTTGCATCCACTTTCTTCGCATCCGCAGCTTAGTTCTTTTGAGCTTTGATAGTTTGCGCACTTTGTATGTTTTTGTGGTGCATCGAACGTCGGGTGACAGTAATTCCTCTGCAAAGTTGTCTTGTTGAAAGAATGTCACTGGTTCTTTACATCGTTTTTTACTACTTCCGTACAACAAGCATATAAACTGTTGAAGCATCAAAATGCTCGCTATCGCCAATACAGCCGATTGCGTATTGAAATGATATGTTGATATTCAGGCATTGCCAGCACGCTTCTTTCCTCTTGCGTGAAAGCAGCCAGTGTAGTGGCATTACAACCATAAAGATACGTTAAACATTATAAGTATATACAGTGTGTTTCAAAAAAGTGGCAACAAGAATTATAATCGTTTATATGTCAATAAATTCTGATCATTGGATGATAATTTTTATATCATTGAAAACCTTATTGTTTCCCTCTTTCCAATGATGTATTTTTTTTCGAAATTGGAAAAATAGAAGAGGAGAAAATTGAAAAAATAACTCTAGAAAAACTCATTAAATTTCGTTTTACGTGACTTTTATTACCCGAGGAATGAAGAATTTTGGTCAACTGCGAAATTCAGTTCTCGTGAAATTTTTTGTTTTCAGCCGATCACGAAAGTCTTTTAAATAAAATTTTGATTCTTGAATTTGAAATTTTCAGGGAGTTGAAATTAATGAAACTTTTTTTTGTCCTCGTATTTTCTTCGCGTATAATAGTGAGTTCTAATAATAGTGAACTTAAGCAACTACGACGGCAACGTGGACGACGACGTAAGAAAAAAGAACAAAATAATAAAACTAGCATGTAGCTTTAGCTAAAAATGCCCCCGCGCTCAAGCATTCCAATTTGTACACACAGCAAGCTATACATTGCAAGCTATACAACGGAAACAAAAACAAAGAAAAACTTTGTTACTTTTTGTTATGTCTTAGTCCTATGTCACACTGATGCTAATTTATACCTTTCAGAAAGTGTAATTAAGGCTTAACAAGTAATATCAGAAAGTATTAGCTACAAACAAAAGAAATGTGTGAACTGAAACCATGGATACGTATTTTTTAATCAAAATAAGATAAACATTTGTTAAAGAAATTCTGTAAAAACCAAAAGAAAGAAAAAAAAAACTTTAAAAAAAAAAATTAAAGCGAAAAATCCATTAGAAAACTGCGTTTCAAACTTTGATTCAAAACAAGAAATAGCCAAAGTTTACATAAAAAACAAGAAAAAAATATAAGAAGGTTTTATTGATCATGATCACACCAGGTTTGGAGGACAGAAAAAAGAAGGAAAACACGAAGAACGACAATTTGTAGGCCTTTTTGCATACACAGATATCCAATTAAAATCTTTTTAAGGCAAGATCCGCCAAAAATCAGTGCATTGAATAAAATTTATCGAATGAAAGATTTAGATCTAAAACATATATACAAAAATAAAATGTTGTTGGCAAAATTTCAGATTTCAAGCTGTGCTTCAAAATCCTAGTCGTTCACTGCACTAAAACAACACAAAAGTAATATGAAAAATGTCTTAGCAATTTTATCAAACGAACTTCTTAAATAACATAGTATAAATAATAATAAATTAGGAAAGAGATACGAAAAAACATTCTGTCTCCCACTTACAGCACCATGCTTTGAAACGGGAAAAAAAAGCAAAGTCAGCTAATAATTGTATTCCACCGTGTAACGTCAACACGAAAGTTGGAGGATGATGAAGATGATGAAGAACAAAATCGGAAACTGACATTCACCTATCTCGTGAAACCACTATGCCTCCTCGCTCGCTTACGCTCGCTGCGGGGGCAATTACTTGTGAATAGTATTTTGAAGAACTTCTTTTTATTAGAGAACTTACCCAATTGATAAATTTATAACGACTAGAAAGTTATCGAGCTTCAATAAAATCTACATAAGACAAAAAGATTTTCTCTATAATCGCGTTTCCGTTGTCAGACGACTTCAAATCATGACTTTTCACGTAATTTTCATGTAATTATCTTATAATTATCTTATAAAATTCTCCCGATGGTCTTATAAGTAGTAGACTCCATTTCAAAACCAATTCTACATAGAAAACAAAGCATTTTTTTTAAACACGTCGCCGTCTTCGTTGCCGTTGCGATTGCTTAAGCTCCCTAATTAGTAGAAAGAAATAAATTCAAATTCAAATACAAATTCAAATCTAATTAGTCAAATCGATCACAAAAGTATTTTTGATGATCCTTTCTTGCATGTCTCGTCATTAGATTTCTTGACGTCTCAAGGATCAAAAAATGTCCGTATATCTTCTTTAAGCGAATTGCGAAATTAAATTCCTGTGAACTTCCCTTTATGTGGTTATCCTTTTCTTTGATTCTGTATGGCACTAGGTCTTGCATCATTGCTAATTAATACTAATAAATACTCATTTTTTATACATGTAATGTTCTATATGGAATGGGCCACCCAGCATTATGCTCATGTTACTGTCACCAGACATTACTTGCAGCTGAACGAAGGAATCGAACCTTAAAACCATGCAGAACTTACCTTCCAAACTTTCAACCTCTTCTAAAGGACTAGAACTATCTTCTTGGACTACATGATTGGAAGGGTAAAACTATAACTTCATGAAATACTAACTCACTACTGTTTCTTACAAGTGTAGGACTTGGTCAATAAAAACAATATGTGGAAAACTCTGTTGTATACCTTGGTCTCTCTGACTTGTAGTTGGAGAGATCTAGTTGCTCTACAGACTGAACAATGTTCACAAGCCATTTTGTGCAAATGCTTTAGAAATATACTTTTCTTTAATTGACCAATTTTTCATTCATATAAAAACTTTGTGAAAGATTTTTCATACAGCAACACTTTCCCTTTATTCTCCACCCAAGGTATTTTGTAGCTGTTGTAACATAGTTTATGGTACTTTACTTCTAAGTTTCCACAGTACATCTTTATAATAAATTTTGAGTAAAGATATAATGTCAGGTTTTAAAATACATGCTTTTTTATAAAAACAATTTTATAAGAACTCCTATTCTCAGATTTGGCCAAAAAGAAAAAACAGCCTGAGCCTGAATTGTCTTGTAAAATAAGAACAGTTAAGGATGCGAGTTCTCTTGCCGTAAATTCTTTTGAATTATATTTTCACTTGTGTTTCTTTTCTCGTCTAAAATAAATGTGTAAAAGTATATTAACGATAGTGCAATGTTTGGCCTGTTTGCACCCTCTTATTGGGTGACTACCAAATGGCTACCATTTTACTTCTACATTGAATCACAAATTAATTTGAATCGTTAAAACGGAAACAAGAACAAGCTAGTAGCAAAGATGTTTCAAAAAAAATGTTTTTTATTTTACTAGAAGTTCCACAAAGAACAAACAAAGTGAGACTGGAATGTGAAACTGTGTTCTTCAAGCTAAGAACAAAATCAGAGAAATTCTGGCTGAAAAAGGTTCAAAACATAAAAACAACCAACCTCAGGCAATGTTGTACACTGATTCTCATAAAAAGTCCTGTAATACACACATTCTCAGTTGTTATTATCAAATACAAAACACTTTGATTTTCATCATTTGCTTAGGTCACGTTTCTTTATTATCTATATATTAATAGCCGATTCTCTGTCTGTTTGTTTGTTTGTAAGTCACGCAAAATGGTAGATTGAGTTGTGAGCGAAATTATTTCTTTTTTTGTGTGCGACGTGAGTTCGACACAAATAAATTGCAACCTCAATCGAACGTGACTTTTTTTGGCTGGTGAACCAATAGAGATAACGTTTTGTTTTTATTTTTATTGTTAGTTTTTTATTCCAAGGACCACCGTTGACTTGGCTTTGAAAACAATACATCAACTAAATACAAAGAAACTAACTGATTAAACAATTAGGACAAAAAGCAGCAGTGGCAGAATGTGGCAGCATGATCGGTTTGCCAGTGTATCCTAACGCTTTCGTGACTGTCTGAGACAGGTGAACTTTTTTTCGAACAATCAGAATGTTTTAAAACCGATAGGTAAAAAAAAAGAGAATCATGAAACAATTTTTTTTTTTTTTTTTTTGCTTTTGTCTTAATAGTTGTCTTAGATTCTTTTAATCGATTTCTTTTAATCTATTTTAATCTGATCGAACGTTTTTAAGTCAATTCAATCATTTAGCACGTGCATTTTTTTTCTCCTCCCGTGTGATCTTTTTAAGAAGAAAAACCATTTTTTCACCTACTTCTGACAGCACCCATGTTAGAGCGCGTAAAACAAAAGCTAATAATAAGTTGAAAAGTTTTTTCTCTCTGCGTTTTGAGTGTATTGTTAAACTGATATTTGATTGGTTTAAAATCGTAAATAAAAACCATGTGAAGTTCACGTTCGGAATGCATTGTGTAAAGCAAGAAAGTCTACTGACATTTTAAATGCGACCGCAACAATGAACGGCTGAGTTAAGAACATGCAAGATTTGAAACACCAGGAACGTATTTCTCTTCACGTGCAAACGAGCTTTATTAAGCGATAAAGGCAGCAGCAAAGGAAGTCTTATCGCTGGTTTTAAGTGCAATAATTTGTAGCAGGTGGTGATACAACGCAGGCTGAACATGGGCGGCGAGCTACGCCGCCTTGGCGGCTAGTACATATATATAAGTACTTACAATTTTATAAATAGTTCCCTTGTTGCATATAGTGCATACTACTGGCAGAACATGACTGGACTCTTTCTTGACACCAGCAACTGATGGGGTTTTTCATCATTGATGAGAATGACGTTTACATGCATATGTGAAAAACTTAAAGAATTACTTTAGTGAACAAAACAGTCAAAACAAAAATCAAGAAGGAAAGCCTTATCAATTTTATGATTTGTTTCTTTCATTCTCCCCTTCCTTTTTTGTGCACAAATAAGTCAATCAAATGAAATATGGCTTTCACACAAATGGTTTTTTAGGCTCAGAGTCATACTCTGTCCACTCTTTGCGGAAGTCTGTTACTCGCTTTAGGGTTTTTATTGTAAATTTAAATTAATTTCGATGAAAAATGAGCCAAACAACGATAACAGTTGGTGTTACAGAACATAAAGTCCATTAGCTATATGTCATTTGTTTACGAAAATTCTTCGCCATTTTGTATTTCACTGAACGAGCTAGGCTATTCCGCAGAACAATGGTGCAAGCAATTTTTTTGCAGTATGACAATGTTTGGCAAAGTAATTATGGTGGTATTACATCACCCTCGCTGTTAAAAATGGCGGCATTGGAAGTGAACGATATGAGAGTGAAAAAGTAACACATTTTGTCAAAATTGCGGGTTTTGGGCTTTGGTAACATTTAAAATCGTGATCAGCATCAGCATTTCTTTTTTTGTGTGCGAAGTCAGTGCGAAACAAATATATTGCAACCCCCAATCGAACGTGACTTTTTTTGGCTGGTGAAGCAGTAGGGATAACGTTCCTTTTATTATTATTGTTATTAATTTCATATTCCAAAACCACCGTTGACTTTGCTTTGAAAACATTAGAGCAACTAGATACAAAGAAACGAACTTATTAAACATATTGGACAACAACCAGCGGTGGTATCATATGGTAGCATGTTCGGTTTGCCAGTGTTATATTTTTTTCGATCAATCAAAATGTTTGAAAAACCGAAGCTGTAGTCTTTTTGGAATCGTTGTTTAAATTGATATTTAATTGGTTTAAAATCGTAAATATAAACCACGTGAAGTTCACGTTCGGAATGCCTTATGTAAAGCAAAAACGTTTGCTGACATTTTAAATGCGACTGCGACAGTGAACGGCTGAGTTTAGACTATGCAAGATTTGAAACACAAGGGACGTTTTTGTCTTCGTGTGCAATCAAGCTTTATTAAGCAATAAAGCCAGCAGGAAAGGAAGTCAAAACAGTCCAGAAGCAATTAGAATTGAACCTCAGAAGCATTTATAAGGAAATATGACGTTTATTGGGGTCTGCGGGGTGATACAGAGCAGGGCGGCGAGCGATGTCGCCCTGGCGGCTAGTCTATATATTAATAGCCGATTCTCTGTTTGCTTGTCTGTTTGTGTGAATGTCACGCAAAATGGTAGATTTAGTTGTGAAAGAATAATTTTCTTATTTGTTTGCCAAGTCAGTGCAAAACAAATACATTGCAACCACAATCGAACGTTTTTGGCTGGTGAACCAATAGGGATAACGTTTTGTTTTATTATTATTGTCAATTTTATATTCCAAGGACCACCGTTAACTTCGCCTCGAAAACAATACATCAATTAAATACAAAGAAACTAACTGATAAAACATTTTGGACAAAAAGCAGCAGTGGCATAACATGGCAGCACGTTCAGTTTCCCAGTGTTGTATCCTAACGCTTGCCAGACTGTCTGAGACGGGTGAAATTTTTTTTCGAGCAATCAAAATGTTTAAAAACCGAAACTTTCCTTGCCCGACAGGTGAAAATGGTGTGTCATGAAACAAAATCTTTTTTGCTTTTCTTTTAATAATTTAATTTTTTTAATCGTTATGCGCTTCTGATCGAACGTGTTTTTTATTCACTTTATTCATTTAGCACGTGCCTTTTTTTGCTCCTCCCGTGTGAACTTTTTAAGAAGAGAAACAATTTTCCACCTGTTGATAGCAGCCATGTTAGATTGCGTAACTTTTTTAAAACAAAAGCTAATAAAAAGTTGAAGTTTTTTCTCCCAACGTTTTGAGTGTATTGTTGTACTGATCAACGATTGGTTTGAAAAAAATAAAAAAGTAAAACATCATGAAAAACCTGAAAAATAGTTGATGTAACAGTGATGTAACACTGACTGCACACCAGAGGTTGTGACTTCGAATCTGCTTCTGGCTGAACACAAGTTGTACGAGCCGTTTATATCGAAATTTGACGTTTATTGATACAGTGATACAGAGCAGGTGGACATGGGCGGCGAGCAACGCCGCCTTGGCGGCTAGTTTATATGTTAATAGCCGATTCTCTGTCTGTTTGTTTGTCTGTCACACAAAATAGGCTGTTCAGTCACGTGACCAATTACTCAATACGAAAAAATTCGGACAGAAGCAGAATTTTTTTACCCGGAGTTTTTAAGCGAATGTATTTTGGGTACATGCACATATGGTCAGTTTTCCCACCCAAATACATCTTTCACTCATGCAGTATGGGCACGTTTTCAAGGTTAAATGATTTTCCGATATTCTTACAGCTGAAAATATTAAAAAGCGATTAAGAAAGATTTAATTTCAAGGAAGTAAACTTTGATTGTTTTCCCAAAGTGGCTCGATTTCTTAATTCTCACTATTTTCTGTTATGTTTTGTAGAAGTTGTTGCTTTTTAAAGGCTTTAAAGAAGAATTTTTAGACTTCTTTCTTGTATTAATACCAACTATTGCAATCAAAATATTATATCATGAAAGCATTAGGGGCAATATTGGTGTTTAAATGACTACTCTGGGAAATATTCTTGAAAAAGAAGATGAAGGTTTGATAATAAACAAAACTGTGCTGTGAAAAGTTTCAATATCACAGCAGAAATGCATGTAATATCAAAATTACTGGTGAATACGTGTCTTATCAATAAATGCAAGAAGCATGCTTATTTTATTTAAAATAAATATTTCACTGAAAGTTGAAGGTACTGGAAAAAAAGTAAACAAATGGATTTATCATAGGAAGTGCAAATTACTTCACTTTGTGAATGAATTGACTCAAACTGTGTCTAGATACTGAAAATACTGAAAGTATAAACAATATGCGCAAGATATTGGTGAACGATTATGATGGTGAACACTGTTTTTATGGCTCCGAAATGTTACAGTGAATTAATTAAAAAAAAGAGTAATTTGGGGAATTACAAATTATTGGTCGCTGTAATGTACAATGCTTGGCCAAGTTATCACTCTGTAGAAAAGATAAATTCACATTCAAATTTTTTTCCACTTCAAACTACTCCATGGAAGCATAATGATTTAGCTTGGGATATTTCAGGAATACAAACTTTGAATGATGAATCCAAGCCATATGTACATACAATAAGATCACTAAAACCTTGTGAAAATTTGGAATGAAATATGTTCTTGGACAAAATACATCATGGTTGAAAAGAACATTGTATCAACAAAGTTTTGTTGCCATATGTCTTTTTGTGTACATTATTGTAAGTTGTTTATAAACTCCATGAATTTATTTCAGGATAATATGTTATATGTCATTATGTTGTTTCTTAATTTGGAAGTTCTTATTGCTCTTGATTTTACTAACCAACCACTCTGCAAAATATACAGTGACATTATTGTGGCAAATTTTCAATAACAAAGAACATTAAATTTTTGAAGACATTAAGCTTGGAATACTTTATTATTTAAATGGGTCAATTTATATTTTTTATGACATATTGCACACTGAGACTTTATTCTTATTTTACGACAGCTTTGCCCACGGCGACTATATTTCTATTTATTTCGCTATGTATCGCCTTTTCTTTTATTTAAAACAATTTGAACTGATCCATCTAAATGTGTAATGTATTTCAACCTTTAGTTCGATTAATTAGGTTTCTGCGAAAACAAGAAAGATTTTAAAATCGGCTTTGCTTTTTCGTTTTTTTCTTACTGTCCAAACCTAGCGGGTTTTTGAAAATTCATGCGTGCGTTTACATGAAACCAAAACGTCGTGCAACGCATGTCACCCAGCGAAGAAACCCTTTTAGATTTACAAGTTTCTTTGGACAATATTAAATGGATTTTTAAGAGCATATACATATTTTAAGATGAAAGCAAAATCTATAGAAGAAACGATTTTTTTTAACTGTGATCATACTTTTCTAAAGAAGATTTCAACATTTTGTAAACAGAAGAGTGAAAAAAAGGTATACATTTGTTGTTTGTTTTTAGTGAAAACACAAAACATCTTTGTTTGTTTCATGTATAGACAGTTATTCTTTTTAAGCTGTGGATACTGAAGCTCAGCTTAGAGTCCTCCTCAGCTCCAACATACAAAAATGTGGGTCTACTGATGCTTTAAAGTAATGTTTTAATGTTTGATGATAATTTTTTAATGTTTTAATGTTTGATTTGTTTTTAAGTTATATATATTGTCAATGTCCTTTATTACAAATGGCTTTCCTAATTACAGTAGCGAATTCAAACATCTCCCAAGTGCCTGTAAACTCAATACACAGCAAATCATGTAACAACCCAAAATTTTCCTTTCAGTTATATAAATATGTGTGTGTGGTGGCTTAGAAGTTTAGAGCATGCATAGGTATATATATATATATAGACGAGTTTCCAATGCTAATTACACTTTTATACCTTGTACATACTAAAAATCAAATACAATGTACGAAAATAGATAAGAAGTGCTAATGTGTATTGAAACTTTCTAATGTCGATTGTCTTTAAGGGGACTCCAGAGAACCAAATAAAGTGACAACATTTTGAAGTGTATAAAGAGACTTTTATTTCCTGTGAGGCTGCGTGCGCATACTCACAGGAAAATGACTTGATTAATGATATTCTATGTTGCAATATACCGTAATTATCGAGCAAGGAACACTGGTGTATATAAACATTACGTCACTAAGAAACTCCTCTATATTTTAAATGATCAAAATTTTTGTTTGATTTTTGTGTTTGCAATTTTGGGAATTACGTTTGTAATTAAGGAGATTGATAGTACATATCAAATGTTTAAAGTTTATGATTTGCGTACGTAGTCACTGTGTAACATCTGAAAATATCAATATAAACATAAGCTGATTTTGTACTCCCAAAAGAAGGGAAGTTTTATGTCATTCAGATGTTATTAAGTTTATCGGTGGTGTATACGTATATGCAATGAAGTTTCACATAGTGTCAATTACAGTTTTGCAATGCCTTTGGGTACATATGAATGTAATCAGAAATGTAATGTTATGTTGTAAAAATCATTCAACCTTTCTTAAACTTCCTACAGATTTCTTTTAAACTGATCATGAATTTCAACTTTGATGAAGAATGTAAGTGCATGCCATATTGTTAATCAAACTGAAATAGAAATTTCTGATATGAGTTAATTATATTTTATGTATGTTGATTTTAGTCGATTATAAATGTATTTTGCATGACCAAAATTTATATGTTCTTGGAAGAATGTTTTGAGTTTATGAGTTATGATCATACTCATTAAGATATCTGAAAGGATCCATGTATCCTTTATATTATTTTGTATCAACAAACATTTTGTTCAGTATATTGGCAGTTACATACATTATAATAAAGTTTCGCATTGTGTCAATTATGCCTTCAAAATGTCCTGAGAAACACGTAATTAGGAAAGGAATATATTGTAGAAATTATTCAACCATTCAATGATTCAAAATCATTCAAGTTTCAAGAATGCTATTATAGTATTTCATTTTTCATATTTTCATTTTTCAACTGATTTTGCAGAAAATTTTCTGCCCGTAAGGGCATCTTGTTATATTTTATTTTTATGTTATTTTGTCCTATCGCTCTACCAACTGAGCTACCGGTTCATGGTGTTCAATCCTCATTATCGATATGTAACTAATGTTGCAGAGAAATCCATCTCTGACGTGATCATCACGACGGTTCGTGATGATCACGTCAGAGATGGATTTAGCTCAGTTGGTAGAGCGATAGGACTAGAATTCCTAGGTCGTGGGTTCAAATCCCGCCTGGTTCGGAGTTTTCCTTCGAACTGGGTCTGTGTAACTAACACAACGAGCTGTTACCTTCCTTTCATGCCATGAAGGAGCGCAACCTTGTATCATTATTTTAGTAATTTTTCATTTTCCTCTAATTTATTGACCAGTCTGCAAAATACACTTCAGCGACATGATTATGGCGAATTTCCAATAATGAAGAATGATGAATTTTGAAGACATTAATTCTAATAATTATATTCTATTTTGTTTTATTTCGCCGAGCATTATTTTAGTAATTTCTTGTTTTCCTCAAATTTACTGACCAGTCTGTAAAATACACTTCAGTGACATTATTGTGGCAAATTTTCGATAACAAAGAGCGTTAAATTTTTGGAAAAATCAATTCTATTAATTCTATTCTATTTTTGTTTTATTTTCCAGATCATTCTTTAGTAATTTCTTGTTTCCCTGTAATTTACTGACCAGTCTGTAAAATACATTTCAGTCACGTGATCAAGACCAAGTGTGAACGAGCATGGACAGTTAAGTACAGAAAACATTTTGATGATCTGAATAATTAATTAATTAAAGTTTTCCTTTTATCTATGCAGAAATTGCATTGTAAAGATTTTACAGACCGATCTGTAAAATTTTAAGGGTCACGTGACTATCTCTGAAATGGTTCAGGTCAATTCCCCTTAATGGTAACTTAGTTAATAGGATGCTTTAGTGATGAAATTGTTGCTTTTGATTCGTTTATTCACTTAAATGATATATGTCTTCTCCTATAATTGAAATAATAGTTTGCGCATGCGCAATGAAATCTTTGAAAAAATATTTACTTCTTTTTAGGCAATCAGTTATTATCTATCATCCCTGAAAATTTTGAGGTTCAATGATTAGTATTTCCAAAGAAATGGTCGTTTAAATTTCCATAATATTTTCCTGACTTTTCAATGTACTCTAAATGTCAATTTATGTCCCAAAAAATAGTTCGTCAGCATGCACAGTTGTAAGAAAAACTTGTCTAAATGTTGCTCTTAATCTCTGGCATTCAATCAGGCATAGCTTTGGAACAAATAATCGCTATAAGGCGATCGACCACTCGTTGGAAAGCTGACAGATAGCCACGTCTTTCTAAGAAATTGTTATGGGGCCCTTATTGAGCTCTAAAAATCACCTGAACAGCCTAAGCAAAATGGTAGTTTGAGCGGTAAGAGTGATTAATTGATTTTATTTTGTGCGACGTCAGTGTGAAACCATTATATTGAGGCCCTAATCGAATGCGACATTTAGGGAAAATTATCTTGGGGACGGGGCTCTATGACGCCATCAAAACTTTTGACCTTCGATATCTCCGAAGTGGTGCGTAATAGGTATATGATCCTATACATTTTCTTGCTCAGAATTTGCGTCTATTCTTTCTTTCATTCTTTGGGTAAATACCTAAGGAAATGTGTAGAACTGGGAAAGCAACCTGAAAAATTCAAACAAAATCATTGTTCATAAACTTCATTCAGAGCTTGGTGTTTTATGTCAGTTAAAATTTCCTAAACTCACCTGAGTTATAGAAATGTTGATCATCGGACAATCTATTACATTATTATAATATTTAGCCTTCTTGTGGTCGCTTCCACTAGCCAAAAAACTTTCATAATCGGATTTCAAGTTTGCAAGTGTTGGATTTGTTGACAAGCCTCCCTCAGTCTTGGATTTTTGCATATCTATATATTAATAGCCGATTCTCTGTCTGTCTGTCTGTCTGTCTGTCTGTTTGTTTGTTTGTAAGTCACGCAAAATGGTAGATTGAGTTGTGAGCGAAATTATTTCTTTTTTTGTGTGCGACGTGAGTTCGAAGCAAATACATTGCAACCCCAATCGAACGTGACTTTTTTTGGCTGATGAACTAATAGGAATAACGTTTCGTTTTTATTATTTTGTTAGTTTTATATTCCACGTTGACTTGGCTTTGAAAACAATACATCAACTAAATACAAAGAAACTAACTGATAAAACATTTTGGACAAAAAGCAGCCGTGGGAGAACGTGGTAGCATCTCGGTTTGCCAGTGTATCCTAACGTATCCTTGCCTGACTGTCTGAGACGGGTGAACTTTTTTTTCGAGTAATGAAAATGTTTAAAAACCTATAGGTAAAAATCACAATCATAAAACAAAATATTTTATTTTGCTTTTGTCATAATAGTTGTCTTTAATCGATTTCTTTTAATCTATTTTATTTTATATCAGATCGAACGTTTTTTTTATTCACTTGATTCATTTAGCACGTGCCTTTTCTTCTCTCCTCCCGTGTGATCTTTTTAAGAAGAGAAACCATTTTCCCCTTACGTTTGATAGCACCCATGTTAGAGCGCGTAACTTTTTTTAAACAAAAGTTAATAAAAAGTTGAAGTTTTCTCTCTATACGTTTTGAGTGTATTGTTACACTGATAAAAGATTGGTTTTACCAGAGGTTGTGACTTCGAATCTGCTTCTGGTTGTACGAGCCGTTTATAAGGAAATTTGACGTTTATTGATACAGTGATACAGAGCAGGTGGACATGGGCGGCGAGCGACGCCGCCTTGGCGGCTAGTCTATATATTAATAGCCGATTCTCTGTCTGTTTGTTTGTCTGTCACGCAAAATGGCAGATTGAGTTGTGAGAGAAATTATTTCTTTTTTTGTGTGCGACGTGAGTTCGAAACAAATACACTGCAGCCCCAATCGAACGTGACTTTTTTTGGCTGGTGAACCAATAGAGATAACGTTTTGTTGGATTTCTGCGTAAGCAAGAAATACTTTACGATCGTCCGTGTTTTTCTGTTTTTTTTTTTTTTCATCCTGTCCAAACCGGCGCATATTTGTTTCTCGAATTTCATTGGTCGATAGAAAAGCCGTCTGTACCGTCATTGGCGCATAATGCCCGACTACTAAGAAAGGGTGTTAATTTAGCCACCTTAACTTCAATAGCGATAGTTCATTGGCTGATTTTCGCCATGCCATGTGATCGTCTTCAAAACGTTTTAAAAATGGCAGCGAAAAAACGTGTGACTAGTAACGTGTGTAGTTTGCTAAAAGTTTCTTTGATGAAAATATGGATTTAAAAGAAGTTAATACAGCTTATAATTTTATATAAAGAATTGCATTACTGTTGGGAACTTGTCATGTTCACAAAATTAAATTACAGCGTGGTTATTCGGTTTTTTGAAAGAAGTTTTCTTGAAGTTTAAAATATGAAAACAATGCCAATACATGGTGTGGAAGAAAAGGTATTTCTTGTTTTATTTTTGCTCCAAGCCTTTTTAAATATGAAAGACCTTTGTGTATTTGTATGTGTACGGATGTCTGAAGTCAATTTTTAGAAGCTTTTGGATTCTTAAAGCTCAGCTTAGCTTCCTTTCAGCTGCTCCCCCCAGCATCACCAACATAATTACTCTAAATACAGCTATTTATACTATATTTACTAGCAATGTTTGGATGTATTCTGGCTATATCACCATATCTCTTTGCTCCCTATGTATGTTTTTTTTTTTTAACTTTTAGATTAGATATGAATTTTAATTTCTAAGTAACAATTATTGTGATATTACATATCTTTTTCATCCTGAGGAGATCAATGTAGAAACTTTATATAATTATTGTGCTGTCCAAATGATGTATTGGTTGCCGCCAGTATACACAGAATCTTTTTATATAATTCATTATGTTTGATGTGGTTAAATTAGAGTTTCGTATTGTGTCAATGCACTTTTTGGAGTACGTGGGTGGCAAATATCCAGTAACAATCATTCCGCTTATTCGTACCAATAGATCTTCATAAATAATCTCTACCGTAGCATAAAGAAAAGCCTCTTTTTTCCGTTAATGTAGACTGACTTTCTTGACGAACATTGTCAATCGCATCAACATTTCTGTTGATTTAATGCTGATGCTTCTCGAGTTGAATGATGTGACTGTTTTAGTTTAGCAGGACGAATCTAGGTTGCATTTTTGTTTCATTTTCAGCAGCAAAGCTTGCAGAAATCCTTCTGCCCGGTAGGGCATCTTGTTTTTATTATTATTGTTAGTTTTATATTCCAAGGACCACCGTTGACTTGGCTTTGAAAACAATACATCAACTAAATACAAAGAAACTAACTGATTAAACATTTTGGACAAAAAGCAGCAGTGGCAGAATGTTCGGTTTGCCAGTGTATCCTAACCCTTTCGTGACTGTCTGAGACGGGTGAACTTTTTTTCGAGCAATCAAAATATTTAAAAACCGATAAAAAAAGAGAATCATGAAACAAAATATTTTTTTTTGCTTTTGTCTTAATTTCTTTTAATCGATTTCTTTTAATCTATTTTAATCTGATCGAACGTTTTCTATTCAATTCATTCATTTAGCACGTGCATTTTTTTCTCCTCCCGTGTGATCTTTTTAAGAAGAAAAGCCATTTTTTCACCTACTTCTGACAGCACCCATGTTAGAGCGCGTAAAACAAAAGCTAATAATAAGTTGAAAAGTTTTTTCTCTCTGCGTTTTGAGTGTATTGTTAAACTGATATTTGATTGGTTTAAAATCGTAAATAAAAACCACGTGAAGTTCACGTTCGGAATGCATTGTGTAAAGCAAAAAAGTTTACTAACATTTTAAATGCGACCGCGACAATGAACGGCTGAGTTAAGAACATGCAAGATTTGAAACACCAGGAACGTATTTCTCTTCACGTGCAAACGAGCTTTATTAAACGATAAAGCCAGCAGCAAAGGAAGTCTTATCGCTGGTTTAAAGTGCAATAATTTGGAGCAGGTGGTGATACAACGCAGGCTGAACATGGGCGGCGAGCGACGCTGCCTTGGCGGCTAGTCTCCTTTATTTATCGTGCAAAATAAGCAGTAATGCCGACCTGTGAGAAGTAAGAATGATTTAGATAACAATTATTTAAATATTATATATCACCAACGATGATCACACATTCATGCCTTGACTTACCATTAGCACCTGTGATGCCATACAATGGGGTGAGTAACTCATAATCACCAAACACAAATGCAGGAATTCTTTTGCCGCTATAAAGGAACAACAATGCTGAGTGCTAATTAATAATTATTTATAATATAAGTAAATCTCTTACTCCCAGGTAAGGCCTTGCAATTTGTCAATTTGCTCTTGAAACAAGAAAGTGCAACTTTAAGATTGACTGTATAGTCCTTGGCTTCAAATAGATTGAATACAACAGTATTATCTTTGCTGTTCGGCTTCTCGAATTGTTGCTTCCCGATTGATGCTGGTTTGACATCAAATGACTTCAGCCATCTAAAGGAAGCACATATAAAGTTCGATGTGGAGCAGCAAGACTTGACCTAAATGTTAAAGTATACGCATCATCCTAACCTGGCCATGATAGCAAGTTTCCGCCAGGGAATGCCCATGTCAGATTTCATGCCAACCATAGCTTCAGATGTAATGGCAAGGGTGATATTTTGGTTTCTCTTAAAAGCTTCGTTCTTTCATTTTCGTTGAATGTTTTTAAAAGAACAGCAGTTTGTTTAATTTGAGAGTCACCATCATCTCCCACTAAAGTTTTCAAACTGCTCTTTAATGTTTTGCACCTGTTTTTTAAAGTCTGTTTTGAAGCTTGGGAACTTTGCTTGTAGGCTCTTGGGGTTGATATGATGTAAAATGGCGTAGAACTTGTTGAACTTGTTCTATCTCCATAACATTAAACACGTCCCTCCGGACGCCTCTTAATGACTTTTGAGTTTTTTAACTCTTGCACAAGACATTTTTATCATTGCAAATACTGCATCTGAAGATCGCAGTAGCGTGAAACTCTGAGTATTTTTAACTTGAATAGAATTGAAAAGAATGCAATATCTTATTCAGTAGATATACATGAGGGAATACAGAACATAATCAAATATCAAGGGATGAGTGCAATCTTTTATTATCAGTGTTACAAGTTTTTCTTTCTTAAATAACTTGCTTGTCTATATTCAACTATATGTTCTGTATTTGCCTCTGATAAAAACATTTGTTGTTAATTAAGATATAAGAAATGTCTAAATCTTCTTACCCTAGGACCCCCTGACTTGAATGAAACAACAGTCGATAGTTTTTTTACCATTTTATTTTTAATGACGTGTAGTGCTGCGTCTTCAATAGGTCCGGGAATGTCTGTATTTTCATCAATTTTAAAGTCATCACTTATCGTGTAGTTAGGAGTAACAGCAGCAGTAGGAGGAGGAGGACCTTGACAACACGACTCGTGTTGTGATAATTTGTCCTGCTTAAACGATAAGCCACAACCACGAGAACAATTGACGTTGATACATTTAATTAATCCAAGGACTGTCTCGTTTGGGGTGATCTTTTAAATATTTTTTTCGCATGTAGGGCATCGGACGTCATCTTTTCTTCGCCCCTCAATTTTTGGACATAAGCATTTCAAGCAGAATGTATGTTCGCAACTGTTAATATTGAAGGGATTGGAAAATTTATCGTGACAAAGTTTGCAAATGCATAAATGTAAATGTGGGTTTTTGTCAGTGTCTATGTTCGAGATATTTAACTTGATTGTGTTCGGAGTATTAAGCTTTTGCAACTCAATAATCGAATTTCTTGTCCAGCATGGAACATTCCAAACAATATGCTGGCTTCCCGTTTTATTGCGCCTTCCCCCATTACTTTTGGTCAGAATGTGTTCACATACTTTGCAGGATTGTTTGATGTTGGATGCTGCGTCCATGCAAAAGGTAAGCAAATGTTAAAAGAGGTGCCACGTTTGTCGATATTTACTATCTTCGAATAACAGTTGTGACAAATTTTGTCAGGGTGGATATCTGAAACGTCTTCCACACAACTAATGTTAAAAGCTTTTTCAATTCGTGGCTTCAATTTCTCCAGTTTCTTGGCTTAAGTAGCCACCACAAACACGGCAAAGCTTTGTCAAGTATGTCGTGTGCATATCAAGGGATGCTTGCGCCATTTTCTAAAAATGGGCAACTTTGACTAGCATGAAACTTTGGGAATCAATACTTTAATACTTTCCCTTTGTGACGATATAAACTGTTTAAGCTGGAAAACTTTCGTGGTACGTGAATTTTAGTGTTTTTGTTGTGGTACTTCTTCGTTTTTACCAGAGAAATTTGTTCATCAAAATCTTAGTGAAACAAGCTTTTTGAAATCGAATAAATTCTATTAGAATGTTGCTTTGTTCCATAATGTTCGATTGTCAAAAGCTGATTACGAACTTAGGCCTTATTTTGTATTTTTCGATACTTCCGTGATTAAAACTTTTTTAGCCATCTTTTGAGACGTCAGTTTTAAAATCAAATCCCGTAAAAAATATTTTACACAGAAAGAAATTTATTTTAGAGAGTGAGAAAAGCGTATGCATAGCGCCTATTCTTTATTTTTGATGTGTTTCAGATCTAAGTAAAACGATCTTTTTTGTTCAGCGCTCCAGTGTTGATTACAAATTTGGAAAAATGTTTTATCTAGGTTGTGTCTGTTTAAGGGGGTCTTTAAAATCAGGAGAACCATTGTATTGACTCCTAAATTAGACTCGAAGCTATTTGGAAAACATCTCTAAAACGTTTAAGAAAATAACTGGTATTTTTATGGTCCGCGTCATTGACGAAGTAGTGACTATAACACTGATGCACTTTCTGTTTGTCATTTTGTAAATTAATTTTCCGACAACATTTTTGAGATGACATTTTCAGAATTAAAACCCGTAAAAAATTTCTACACGGGATGCTATACATAAGAGCAGCAGGACGGAATAAGGATCGAAATTATTTGGTTCTTGCTGACATTTTAACGAATTGTGCCCCACAATAGGTTTCTAGATGTACATGTAAGCATGATAGCTCTAAATGCATGACTCAAACGAATATGCCTCTCCAATCTGCTCAGTAAGTAAGTAGCTATATAATTTTGTTGTTGTGATTAGGTAGTTAAAAAATTCCACGATGTTCTTCTGACTGGCCATTTTATTGCATTTTCGAATATTACTTTTGAAAATTAGAAGAAAAAAAGTTGTAAAGATAGTCTATTTTGGTGGAACAAACTAAATATGTCGAAAAGAAAATATTTTATTAATAAATTACGCATAACTACTTCCACAGTGTGGCGCAAGAGGCTTAGGAAAGCATTTTGGTTCTGGAAAAACAAGCATTCAATCCATTCTGCCAAGCAAAGAAAAACTTCTTTCCCAAGTGAAAAATAATGAAAACTCTTTGCTCTTTGCCGGAGAGATTGCAGGAGACCGTGGAAGGGTACCAGTTAAAAGATATTCTGAATACTGATGAAACTGGTCATTTGGTGTGCACTACGCAATAAATCTCTCTCGGTTAAGAATAGCAGATGTAAATGAGGGAAGAATACCAAACAAGAAATAACATTGCTACTTTTGACAAAAAAGACAATAATTATCATTGGCAGTAGTGAAAAGATGTTTCAAAGATCAAACGATAAAAAGCGCCCATGTAGATCATTCTAATATTTAAACAAATGTGCTTGGATGGATTCCGAATTGATAGAGGTCACTACTTCGTAAACATTGAAAGAAGACCGGAGAGATGAAGCAATCGTTACATCCAATGCTGACATTGAAAAAATGGAGAAAGTGAAGACGATAATAGTAGTTCTGACATTGATCCTCCTACTGCCAAAATCACTTATTATTATTATTATTATTAAATGTATTTCAGGGATCCATAAAATGGCTTTTCACCCAATAAAAAATATAACAATAGATAAATACAATAAATACAATACAATACAATATAGTTAGTTACAATTGGTATTCATCGTTAAAATAAACTACATAAGTCAGACAAGAAATAGACTCGCTGATGTTGCCAGGGCTGAAATAACTGGTGTTGGCATGATTCCAATTGATCAATAGACCTGATATTGGAAAATATCGGAAAGAAAATCACCACAGGGACTAGGATGTTGGAACCCTGAGGAAAGACAAAAGATGTAAGAAAATAATAATAATAAAAAAAATGAATCGAAAAGGGGTCACAACAACAACAAAAAAAACCCTGACAACTTAAGTTCCAGCTGATCTCACTGCTGCAGATGATCAAAGTGTTTATATTGAAAACTTAGGTGACTCAAACTTGAAGAAACCCTTATCATAACTGGACACAGTTAGAACAAATGATCAAAAGAAAATACCTTTCTTTTCTGGATGCTCTTATAAACAATGTCTTGGTATATACACTAACAATAATTCACGTCTCATACCAACGAAATGTAAAACCCATGGAATGACCGCGAGCCGGATTCGAGTGAAAAAGTCTGTAACCATGTCTGATGTCACGATTTTCAAAATGGCGGGTGCAATCACAAAAATTGAGGTTTTTCTAGAAGAGATAATATGACCTTAATTATGAGATTGCACTATGTTCTGATTAGTCTGTTGTAGATTTTCACATTCATATGCATAAATTTATCTAATGCTACCTTAAAAAAGTAGGTCGTCTGTTACAAAATAAAGGGGAAAACCCAGTCAAAAATGAAGTAATTTACCCCCCATTTTTTAATTAAAATACCTAGACAGCGAAGTAATACCAAGGTATTCCTTATGTTTTTTTAAAGTAATATTACAACAAAATATTTGTTTGCAATGCTATTTTTTGGTACTTCATTGCAGAAGTTGACAGAACTTTATTTGAAATGACCTTATTTTGACATAACTTGTCATAATATACAAACTTTGTACGGAATACTAGACAAAAACCATCAAATCCCGAGCGTGTTCAAGAAAAACAAGATAGAAAATTTGGAAAAAACTGCTGACGATATAAGTGATTCAGAAGAAATAGATTTTGACGAAGACATATGCAATTCTCAATATTGTGATCGTTATAAGTGATACTGTGATTATATACTGATGAGTTTCCTTGCTAGAGCTGATTTTGTGTTTTGTGTTATTAAATTGGTCAGGAAGGAGATATGAGAGCTCTGCTACCTCCAAGCCAAGGGCCTATAACATTGTTATGGTGCATTACCTATGTATTTATTACATATGTTGATGTTATTTTTTGTAATCTGTTATATTTATAGTTACATCCGTCAATTTAGAAAAGTTTTCATCAAATGTGTGTGTGTGTGTGTAGAAATCTTTAGACGCATATTGGGCTGATCACCCGCAAAGATTTGATCACAAATTACACAAGAACGATTCGTAGAGGCTTGTATTGCCTGAGAATTTGTAATACTGAAATAAAAATAATAATAATCTATATATAGTCACCCAAACAGACAACATCTCAAAGTGTAATAAGACATTTTAGTTACCTTTGTGAAGGTGCATTGTGTGCTACTCAAAATTGAATTAATCAACAAGATTCTGTGTTGATTGTAATGCACTTATTATCAAGCAATGGACGCATAATGTTTATAAACCCTAATTATCTCTTAAAATCTGGAATGTCTATTTATTCAGTATTTTAATGAACAAGTTCCCCATATGAAATCATTATAAGTCTATTTTTTATTTCTTTCATAGTCTTGTCTTGTCACTCATGTTTCGTATGATCTTTTATGTTTTACTCTGTGTCTCTGCTTGGCCAGCATTCTCTTATTTTCTTAATCTCCAATAATCAGCAGTTATTTTGCTTACTTTTTATTTTCAATGAAGAATGACAAAAATGTGTGAAAGCCGCATTGTCACACAAATGAGCACAGTATTATTTAATACTGTCATAAATTTTTAATGATCTATTATCATTTTTTTTCGGAATTCATCTGCATAGGGAGAGGTTTACTTTTGAACTTTTTGTGATCATGAAACACAAGGTCTGCATAAAATCTTTTGAAGTATGCTCAAAAACAGCTTTTTCAAAGACTTAAAACTTATTTTGACTTAAATACAAACTTTTTTAATCGAAATCAGATTTATATTCACTTTAATTGAGAAAAAAAATCATATTTTGTTTGGAAAAGATCTACTATAAGTTATACAGTTTAGAGAAAACCATACATGAAAGTCTTTTTTATATAAAATTTATTATAAATATTTAGGTATATACAAACAGGCATTAATATATATTTGAGTGAATGCTTCGTATCTTTACTTTCCTTGGTAAACATTTTATTGTAATGATGTAATGATGCTGGTATATGCATTCAATTTTGAGAAAGTGCCTGTCTGGGATCAAAAAAATATAATGATCTTCCCGCTGATGTTTGCAAACCTGAATCTTATAAATATTTCTGCAGGAGGTTGATAACAGCATTTATTTGTTGAAATGACAACCCTGTAAATAAATATTCGTTTAATAATAAAATAGCTTAACTGGAATGTGTTATTCTCTGAATCGCTGCCCCTATATTGACCTTCCTGCTGCAAAAATGTTTTTCAATTTTGCTTCACAGTTCAACATTTTTGAACTTTGCTGAAATTACTAACTTTTTAGGCCACATGTCAAGTTATTTTGATTTAAGGGAAATGGCTGCCAAATCTATTGTTCTTTTCACTTGATTTTAACTCGCGGACATCACACATGGTTTCAGACTTTTTCACTCGAACGGGCTTGCGGTCATTCCATGGGTTTTATATTTTGTTGCTCATACATACCGGGTGAGTCAAAAAAAAGTGCCGGTGTTTCACAAAAAACATCTTTCGATTGAATAACTATGAAAGATAGTTACCTTTATTTCTGAATAGAGAAATCCTTTACCTATATTTGGTCTATCACTTTTCAAATTTTGTTGAGTAGAAAAATGTCATGGACAAAAAACTGGAAGCCGTCCTTGTAAAAATCTTTGTAAAATGGACAAAAAACCGCACAAAATGTCTCAAAACAATATTTATGTTTTGATTGCAAACCAGAAAGAAACATTAAATGTGCTAAAATTTATTTTTCTTTATAAAGACTGTCTTGTATAAAATATTGGGAGATGCCGCATACTATAAAGGGTTTGGGTTTGTGTGATGGTGGGAAATATTAAGACGACACTTACATATGACCTATGTTCTTGATGACTATCGCTGACCACGCCGTATAGCAACACGTGGCCGCATATATATAAAGAGGACTGGTAACTAATACAACACTCCCAAAAAAAGGGGGAAAAGAGGACTGTATATATAAAATAAACGTTCAGAAATTTTTCACGATAAAGTCATCGTCGTCAACAAAACATAAGGCATCGTCTGTCTGTTTCTGATGCTGTTCTAACAAAATCAACTTGTTTAATGGCCGTCTCAAAACACTGTGCTTTCCTTCCGTCGTACATGTCAATATTTTTGCACCACGAACAACATAATCTCGTCCAGTAATCAGTTCTAAGACACGTCCAATTCTCCAATTTATTCTCGAAAGCTTTTCATCTGTTACAATAACTACGTCGTTAACATTCAGTGTCGACTCACTTGCTGCGCGTTTACTTTTTTGAAACTCCCGTAATTCGGTGATATATTCCGCTCTCCACCGTCTCCAAAAATGCTGAAGCATGTTCGTTAAATGCTCAAAACGCTTTTCTGTACATTCAGCAGGTTTCTTCTGATCTCGTAAAGGAACTGACTCGTTTAATGTTCGTCCGTAGATTAAATGGTTCGGTGTTAAAGGTTCTTCGGTGATCTCTTCATACACGTGTGTTAAAGGTCTATTGTTTATGATCATCTCTATCTTGAGCAACAAGGTTAACATTTCTTGATACGTAATACGAGAGTTTAGTAATAATTTCTTTAAGCATCTCTTCGTAGATTTGACCATTCTCTCAAAGAATCCTCCCTGCCACGGAGAGGCTTCCAAATTAAATCTCCAAACAATGTTTTTGTTCGCAATAAAGATCTGAGTAATTTCGCTGATGAATGCTTTACCGTTATCAGAAATAATGATGCTTGGCGCTCCATAACGTGATATGAACCGCTCCAATAGCTTTACACATTGTTCACCAGACAATTCTGACACTAAGTCTAAATAGATTGCTCTTGAGTTAGCACAAGTGATCAAGGCAATCCATGCTTTGTTCATTTTAGAATTACGATTAAAAATGTCCTTCACATAAACAGGGCCTGCATAATCAATACCTATGATGTCAAAGGCATGACTTTGTCGTAATCGACATTCTGGTAAATCTGGAAGGTCTGGGTACAAGATCGGGCTTCTTTCGAATCTTCTACAAATTCTGCACTCTTTCACAATTTTTCGAATGAAGTTTCTGCATTTTGGAATCCAATAATTACGTCGTAAATGTGTCAACACTTCTCGACATCCATTGTGACTGACTGCTAAGTGTGATTCCATAACTAACAATTTCGAGATGTAGCAATCGACTGTTAAGAATATTGGGAAACGTGCATTGTACGAAATCGGTGCATACTCAATTCGTCCACGACAACGATAAATACTGTCTCCATCAATGAAGACGTTCAACTTCTTTTGCCATTGTGCAAAGTTCTTATGACTCATTAGTTCAGATTGTGCTGCTTTGATTAAGTAAATTTTCGCCTTTTCCAATTCTGCCACTGTTAAACTGGCGTTTTCTTCGGACCCATGTCCACTCATATCGGATTCTTCGGACCCATGTCCATTCATATCGTTTTCTTCGGACCCCTGCCCATTCATATCGGATTCTTCGGACCCATGTCCGTTCATATCGTTTTCTTCGGACCCATGTCCATTCATATCGTTTTCTTCGGACCCATGCCCATTCATATCGGATTCTTCGGACCCATGTCCATTCATATCGGATTTTCGCTTCCTGACTTTTTGCTTCAAATTGTGTACGTAGCGGATGACAAAAGCTGTCACTCTAACCATCTTTGTTAAAGTACTGAACCTTTCCATATCGATTATTTGTTCCCTTGGTTTAGTTTCACCGAATAAACAGGTGTCAGTAATCTCATCGAGTACAATACAATTACTGTTTCTGTGAATGGTCAAGTCATCTGGTATCTGAGGACAATATAGAAATTGGGGACCCTTAAACCAAACCTGGTGGTATTTTAATGAAAGCGGGGACAACCCACGGGATATTATGTCTGCTGGATTATTTTCAGACCTGACAAACTTAACCATAACCTTATCCTTTATACTACCTAACAAATTCCTAATCCTATCCACACGATTCTGTACAAAGGTTTTGTAAGTTTTCTCAGTGTTGTGGATCCAGTGATAGACTACGGTGGAATCTGTCCAGGCAAAAATTCCAGTAAATTTGAAAACAGGTTTTAACAAATCTATCACTGTCGATAAAAGTTGAAACATCAAATCGGCTCCCTGGAGCTCAAGTTTTGGAATGCTGTGGTTTTGGCACGAGTTAACTCTAGATTTTGAAGTCAACAATTTCAAACATATTTTTCCTGATCGTTTCACAAATCGCAAATAAAAACATGTGCCAACTGCTCTTTTTGAAGCGTCACAAAACGCATGCAACTCTGTACAGATAAAGGGATCTTTTTCATCGTTATAACAATACAGTCTGTCCACTGTTATTTCTCTTACATCTTTTAATTCATTTCTTATGATCAACCATTCTTTCAAAAGATCATCACTTATTTTTTCATCCCAACTTATTTTTTTCAAACAAATATCCTGAAACAAAACTTTCAATTTTAAGACTACAGGGTTAATTATCCCTAAAGGATCGTAAATCGACGCAATTGCCTTGATTACCTCACGTTTTGTGGGATGTTCCAAAAATTTTGGCAAAACTTCTTCGAATTTGAATATAAATTCATCATTTTCCTCATCCCAAGGAATCCCTAAAACTTTCTCTTTTTTGTTACCATAATCGTACTTATCCTCAGGGTAAAATTCACGGACTAGTGTTCTTAAATTTTGTGAATTTGTTCGAAATTTTCGCAGATGAAAACCACCTGCTTTTAAGCATTCTTTAGAATTTTTGTAAACGTACTTGATATAACATGAACCGACCAGAACCGACCAGAACCCACCAGAACCGACCATGAACCCACCAGAACCGACCATGAACCCACCAGAACCGAGCAAGGATCCACGAAAAAAAAAACATTATCGGATTATGGAATGCTATAGAAATTTCATTTCGCGCAGTAGTTGTGTCATTTTACCGTGAATGACAACGTTATGTGTTTTCCAGTTTTGCAAAGTGGATTTACTTGAAAGCGCAATAATTTCCTTGACTTGTACAGTAAACAAATCATATTTTTATGTATAAAAATTTATCTGTGCATTATTTAAATCGTGACATGCGATATATAGGAACTGGGAACCAGACCCCTACATGCCATAGATGAGACCCAGGATCACCCGGTCTCCTGTATACGATTAGGTGGAACATCGGCTTCAGGTCCTTTCTTTTATACTATTATTACAATAGTTGATGTTGGGAATTTTGAAATAAATAAAGTTGTCTCAAACTGATTAACAAATAATACAGATATAATAGTTTCATGCAACAGTTTCGTGTAAGAAATAAGAATGCTACCGAACTTTTGTTGAAAGGAAGCAAATAACTCATCTGTAACTCAGAGAACTGTGAATTTTTTCTTGCTCACTTCATATCATTTTTTATAGTTCTTTATACAACAAAGTTCCTTTCGTAATTGTAACTCGGGATACACGTTTTCTGACTTTAGGACACCCGTGGTGGAGTAAAGTGTTTAAAATACCCGTGATTTCGTGCATTGTTTACATGAAGTCGTTTACAAATTCGCAATTTCACATAAAAGTTGCACAAAGCACAATTGAATGTTGCTGATTTCGAATTAGACGGTCATGTTGTCAAACTTGAACAAAATTGGCAATTCGGCAATGTTGCGTTGTTGAGAGTATATGTGTCGTTATGACACTTTCCTGAAGTCTTTAAGCCAAACGGCTTCTTAAGAACACAAGCCTCAGATTTGACCAAAAAATTCGAAAAAAATAAGAACATCCTGAGTCTGAATTCAGGTTGTGAATTCTCTTGCAATTCTCAAGCTATCGATAAATGGTTTAGAAGTATATTTATTCATTTGTGTTTCTTTTTTCACTTTCAATAAATATGTGAGCTCTTATTGATAATAATAAAAGGATAGATTCTAACCCTAACAACAAATGAAACTCCATAAAAAGCTTGTCATAAAAATTCAAAAAGATTTTTTTTAATTTTATTTCATTATCATTCCATTATTATATTTTTTTCTTTTTCTTTCTTTGTAAGAACTCCAAATCGTGGATTAGCTGCAACACCCATCATAGCAGGTTGATGTAATAAAATTTCCTCACGTTTCTTTTGGTGGATGTATTATCTTATACACCAGAATTTTTCTTTATTGATATTGAATAAACCTTTGTGTAAATTAGGTCATTATAAACGTTGAAACGTTTTAAAAACGTTAATCATTAATGCTTACGTGATTTACAAAAATTGTGGCACATTGTATTACGAAAACCTATTATCAAATTTAAGCACGTAGCACCTTTAAGAGAAAAAATATTTTGCTGAACCAATCTCGGCGATTTTTACGGAATCCGATAAAGGCAAAGGGTTTAAACATAAAGAAAAACAATAGAGGCCTTGTGTTTCACTTTTCAATGAGAATATTTGAGAAGAAACTGACGCATCATTTCGATTCATTATTGCAGATCGCAAACAGTCGCTTTTCGTTAGACTCTTTTTTCAATCGAAGTGAACTTAATAGACGAAGCCAAGATGAGTTTTTTCAGAGCAGGTAATATTGTTTTTCTGTCTTATTATTATCATTTGTTTTTTCTACCGTTTCCTTTTGCCATGGACTCACATTTTTGATCTAGCAACATGCTTTTATGCGATTTGAAGATACCTTATTCCAATTTTAGCAATTATTAACATCTTTCTTTTTCAGAAAATTCCAAGTTTACCAATGAAGGTGGTTTTGTTCATGAAAGTGACGAGGAAGAAATTGAAATTACAAAATTTACTCCCAGTTTTGTGAAGTAAGTAATTGCATTTTAATTGATGTTTGTAATTGTTTTGTTAATTAATCTGTAAATGTTTACTGGATGCCATGAAATTGCGAAAACCGAAAGAGAGACAAATATGGCCCTGGGTTCGAGGTTGTTTTTTTCATTTAATAAATTTTCGGAAGTCTTCTTTTCATGGTCACGTTGAAATACGAAGCACCCTATTGTTGAAACTTTTGTTTTAGCATTGTATTTTAAAATTTCTGTTTCATTTGAAATGTTTTAGGCATATTGATAATGACAAACAAATAATCAGCATATTCATCAATTTACTGGCATCCAGTAAACACATCAGTTCGCATAGCCTTTAGAAACTTTCTCTTTAAGTGATTCAACCTCGTACCCAGGGTCTCTTTTCCTTTTGATGAACGGACATTCGCTAAAAAGATGGCCTAGGTACGAGGTTGCAAGTGATTGTTTTATGCAGGATTGTTTTATAAGAGACTCATACATGCATTTAGGTTGGAAAATGATTCTGTGGATGACAGAGGCAGTGGGTCTGTTGTAGTCGTAGATTCAGATGCGGAATTAGAAAACAAAAGTTTGGATGAGGAAAAATTGACGCAGCTCCCGAACTCTGACTTTGAACGGGCGGAGATAATATTCAATGTCTTGCTGAATAACCCAGAAGAATTTGAATCCCATGTCAAGCCTTCAGCAGCTCGAAGAAATAATTTCATGTGTACGTTAAATATGGAAAAAATCAGCATAGCATCTGCTCGAGCTGATGACAATGGAGCATACAGCAAACGTGGAAACAGCAGCAAATATTTCTTTTGGTGCAATGGTTCCTGTTCAATGGTGCATAAAAATGCAGAAAACAAATATTTTATAAACAAACGTGACAATTCAGCTGCCACTGCACGGCCAATTTACAAGAAAGAGTTTGTGGATGCAGATAGAGTTTATCAATTGACTCGTCAGTATCGCCATAGCAAGTCGAACAAATTCTACAATATGATTGCTGTTGTAAGAAAGGTAACCAAATCCATGCCACATCCATACTTCATGTACTTGTCACGCTGGACCGATGATAGCATCGAACATCAAGATGACTTTTTGGTTGAACGTCATGGAAATGCTAAAAAATCTCATTCTGCTAGCTACTATCGCAAGGATCCATCACTTTTTTCTGAAGTTCATGAAAAGCTTTCATGTGGTACATCTGTTGATGAGGTCTATGTGCAGCTGAGCCAAAAGAACGACACAGTAGGTTCCGTCAGTGAAATGATCAACAATCCTAGGTTTGTTCACAACCAAAAACAAAAAATGAAACCATCAAGTAGTGCTACAGAGAAAAGTGAAGCAGAGACTTTAATCGATTTAATTCATGGAGACAGTTTTGTTCAAACCGTCAGATTCGACAAAGACAGCTTTTCCTCTGTGAATTATCTACCTCATATGATCAATGATTTGAAACGATTTTGTGTTGATGGAAATTCCACATTTGTTGTCGATACCACCTTTCAAGTTGCTGAAAAATTGTGGTTGACTGACTCGTCATACGAAAACGAGTCATTGATAGATGAAAATGGAAAACATCCGCACTTTCCTGGGCCAAGCCAGTGGCAATTCCGAAAAAATCAACTGTCATTTCGCCGCATTGTTGGAGAGCTAATCATTGCCAATCCAGATTTGCAAAATATTAAGAAGATTGGACATGACCTGGACAAAGCTACTGCACAGGGATTGGTGGATTTACTACCAAATGCAACTCACATGTGGTGCACACAGCATTTGCAGGGTGCTGACAAAGAAAAACTTAGAAAAATGAACGCAAACCAGCGAACGATTAATCGCGTAATGTCTGACATATATGGATGCCAAGTCAATAGCATTGTACAAGATGGTCTTGCTGATGCATTGGATCCAGAGGACCTTGCAGTAAAGGTAGAATCGTTGAAAGATATATGGGAAGATTTAGTTCCAGGGTTTTACGAATGGTTTTGTAAGAAAAGACTTGTGATTTTCGAAACATGCCTAGTCCATTCAGCTCGAGAATTACTGGGAATATCGGAAAGATTCTATTCAAATAGTCTGGAATTAAAACACCGCTTGTTGAAAAAGAAATTGAGTGATTTAGCGATTCCTTCTGACGTTACTTCCACTAGTATAGCTTTAACAAAGTGGATTCAAGAAAATTACCTGAATGAAGCTCGGAAAGCTATCATTGGGCAAGGAAAATATCGTCTTGCAGATGGATACCGCCAGTTTTTTGTCAACCCCGTCAATTGGGTGCGTATGAATGCCAATAGAAAGACTCAACATTTTGAATCCTTTCTTTCCTATTCACCGACAGGATTCCAGAAGTACACTAAACCAGCAGATGCAGGATCAAAAAAGAAGCCTGGAGAAAAAAGACGTGCCAGACTACCAGAACCTGATACATTTGTGAGTCAAAATTCTCAAGTATCAAAACCAAATGCCTGCGTCACTCCTTTGAAAATTAAGAAAACTACCTCTTCGTGGAAAGTCAGTTCGAAAGGTAAAACTGCTGTTCCTGCTCTTGACGTGTTCAATCCAAACCGTACCAGTTCCAAGATTTACCTGTTAGTACACAAAAAAGATAAATCATCGTTTCCCAGCAACGTCAAAAGGTGTGAAGAATGCAAGATATCCTTTACGTCAGCAGACGTTATTGCAGTGAAGACAAGCGCTGTCCGGGAATATACTGATTCTCAAGGAAATCGACGCAAAAACACTGGAAATGTATACCTTCATTACCTAACAAACTGTTTAAAAGGTCACGATCAAAAATTTGATTTTGCAGCCATCACCGTTCCAGAGAAAACTAAAACACATCTAACAGACAGCCAAATATCGAAATTGGTTGAAGCAGGATGCTTGTTTGAAGATTTGTAGACGCTCCTTGTTTTTTATCTTGTGTTTATCATTTAAAAAAGTTGTTATTGTTTTGGCTAGATTTGTCCTTGTTTTTGCTTTGTATCCTTCTGACTAAGGAATGGTTTCAACCCTTGTCTTCAAGCTAAGTGTGAATTTTTACAACTGCTGTATGAGGGTATCGCAAAATGTCCTGGAAACGAAGTTTGATTGACGTAATATGGAGTCATTTCGTCTATGATAGCCTCGAAACGGGCGCCAGGGTATCAAGCCACTATTCCTGATCGTTCTCTGGTCGATTTTCTTTTTTCATTGTGCGTATTGGTGGATTTTTGCTGGGTTCTGTTCGGTTTCTGGTGGGTTCATGGTGGGTTCTGGTGGGTTCATGGTGGGTTCTGGTGGGTTCATGGTGGGTTCTGGTGGGTTCTGGTCGGTTCTGGTCGGTTCATGTTTTATAAAGTACGTTTTTGTAAAACTGAAATGCGTCTTCTTCTGTGTTCTCTCCTGAATTTAAATCATCCACGTGTAGAGATTCTAGTAATTTTTCTTTAAATTTCTCATCATCGCTATAACTATTTACATGAAAGGATAATGTAGCAGTGAGTAAAAATGGTGATGATGCAACACCGAATAGGACTCTGCATAGACGATACTCTGTCAAATTATTTTTCTCAAAATCTTCAAAATTTATTCTCTTGGCATCGCTAAACCATAAAAAACGTACAAAATTTCGATCATCAGGATGTAGTTCAATCTGCAAAAATGCCTTTTCAATATCACTGACAACTGCTATGTTATAGGCACGAAATTTTAAAAGAGTGCCGTATAAACTAGGTGTTAATGATGGACCTGAATGTAAACACTGATTAAGTGACAGTGTTTCTCCTTTAGCACTGGCATCAAATACTATCCTAATTTTAGTGGTAGATTTATCTGGTCTTAAAACAGGTCTGTGGGGTAAATAATTAGTGTAACCAACATGAACATCGTCCGGTGCGTGTTCAATCATACCAAGTTTCATTTGTTCATTCAAAATTTCATCGTACTTACGTAATAATTCAGGATCATTTTGAAATGTTTTAGTTAAACTTTTTAATCGTTTTAAACTTAACTGGTAATGATCACCTAAAGTATCATGACTTTCCTTAAACGGTAATCTGACCTGATAACAATTGTTTTGGAATTTAATGTTTTCTTTGAAATTCTCCACTACGGAAAAATCAATAGGGTTTAAGCCAATGTTCTCTGTATTCCAAAAATTTCTAAGTGAATCCTGAAAGGAAACCTTTTCGTCCATAACCTCTGCTTTGTACTTGTAACCAAATTTGTAGACAACCCGGTTTTGTTTCTGGAGTTAATCGGTCCACTTAATATCCATCCTAACTTGGAGGACATAGCAACAGGGCCTCCTGTACTACTTTTAATCACTGAAGAATTGAAGAAATTCCAATAGAAATCAGCCCCTATCAATATATCAATCTCAAGTGGAAGATTTTGAGGGTTTTCATCAGCTAATTTTAAACCTTCTAAATGCGAAAATTCTTGAGTAGCAAACCTGATATTTTGTCCTTCTATGGGAAAACATACGTCACTTACGAGTGCATTCACATATAAATTCATGCTTTTATCTTTAGTTTTAACAACAAACTTGACTAAATCTAATTTTTTTCTAGTTTGTATTTCGCCGAATGTTTTTATATTCACGGTTTTCTGTGAAATTGTTTCTAGATTTAACAAGGTACGTGCACGTGGCGTAATGTAAGAAAGCTGACTGCCACTACCGAATAAAATTCTCAAATCCCTACAACATTTTTCGTTTACAGAAAAAACAGAGGCACGTGCTGTTTGTAATAAAACAGACTCTTGCTGACGTAAGAAAACTTCCTTGTGCATGTTTTGGGTGGAGCCAATTATATTTTGAGAACTACTTTGTGTTTCTGGCACCTGCCTTTCATGTTCATTGAGAGTGATCTGATTTGTGAACCTTTTGTTTTGAGAAGAGCAAATAGCGACATGGTGGCGTTGTTTACATTTAAAACATGATATTTTAGACTTGCAGTCTCTAGCAAAATGACCGCTTTTTAAACAAACTAAGCAATTTCCTCGTGACATAATTATGCGTTTTCTCGCCTGAGGGTTTGAGACAATGAAACAATTTTGAGATTTGTGATTTTTATCACAAAATACACATGTCAGAAATGATTTTGCGGAACTATAAAATCTATTTTCTTTCCTAAAATTACTGTTGCCTGAATGTAACGCAAACCCAGACGATACTTCGTTTTCCTTATCAATTGTAGCAGTAGAAATACGTTCTCTTGCTTCAAGTTCTGTTTTAAAGACTTTTGTGATAATCTCTATGTCCCAAACATCTTTGCCGAACTGTCGACTAATTATTAGCTGAAATTCACTTGGTAGTTTTGAAAGTAAAACCGGAACTAACATTGGACCAAAATTTGACGGTTCTACTCCTAAGTGTTTTAAAGATCTTATTTGAGCTTCAATACGATCATACAACCATCTCAATTCTTTGACATTGTTTATGTCACTGATACATTCAAAATTTAAAAGTTCTTTCATATGTGACGAAACAGGATTTGCGGATCTGAAAATCTATCTTTAAGCAATTTCAGAGCAGTATCGTAGTTGTCATTACTCAATTTCAAACCTTTAATAGTTGCAGCAGCATCTCCTGTTAATAGATTAACTAGATAATTCATTTTTTCCACTTGACATAATCCTTCATTCTTATGAATTGCTGCTTCAAAAGAATCAAAAAAAGACGTCCATTCAGTGGGGTCTCCAGAAAACCGTTTTATCTCTATTTTTGGAAGTTTTACAGACGCTGAAGGTGCTGTCACAGACGGTGTTACGCTAAGTGTACTTTCATCTCTCGAAATTTTACTTATAAATCGTTCCAAACGTTTTAATTTTGACTTAATTTTCACTTGTGTTTGCATAGAATCGAAAATGTGATCCCCTAGTTCGGAATCATGATCAACTAAAAGTTCGCTTATCTCTTCATCAAGCTCAACCACACGTTTTAGTTGTAAATAAATTGTTTCCTTATAAGAAATAACAGTGTCCAGATCAACAGAATCGTCTATTTCATAAATACTATTAACTTGTGTTTCAAAAAGTTGAAAAATCGAAGTCACTATAGTTTTTCTAGTTCTAATTCGTTTCTCTACATCGACCATTTTGAAAGACAACAAAAACAAACTTCGATAAAAATATTCTCAAAGATACACGAGAACTTAATTCAAACATGGAAACCCAGACATCAAAAAATAACCTTAAAGTCAAAAATATACTTAAACCTAAACCTTAATCCTGCTCGGTGGGCCATGTGATGGTGGGAAATATTAAGACGACACTTACATATGACCTATCTTCTTGATGACTATCGCTGACCACGCCGTATAGCAACACGTGGCCGCATATATATAAAGAGGACTGGTAACTAATACAACAGTTTGCATCCAGTTTGCTAGGGTAAATTTTACTAATCAGGTGATTAGACAAATTGTGTTATTTGTTTCAATCCCCAAAGCCGTTTTATTAACATTATCAAATTTAATCAAAGAATCTCGCAGAAATATTTACTTTTTTGACACACCCGGTATAAAAACCAGTCAGTATGTATTTGATACTCACATTAATACTGTTTTTGATTTGCTTGAAAGATCAATAGTATTTGTAAGAGACGTTCTGACATCCGAGAAATCGTTTTACTATTCCCCTATTCCCATTTCCATTGTTTCTGGTCAAGTTTTGCGAAATTATCATATGAATGGTAGCAGTAACTGTAAGGGTTGTTGGTGGAGGGCATAAGCACAACTTTTGATGACTTTTAAAAAGCCTCTAATACCAACCATCTACAATCAACGACCATTACGTGTTGGTCGCTACAAGTGATTGCTATGTCTTAAGAATATTGCCATCTTAAAAATTTTGTCAGAATTAATTGAAATATTCATTTTGTCTGAATGTATTGTTTTAGATGCTATGTTTGTTGTAATTATCAATGTAAACATTCTCTCACGTGGCTCTTCATTACTGTAGGTGCAAACTTTGTTTTGCCCGGTTTTTGCCTTTTGAGTTTTATCGTTAGAATGTCTTAAAAATACTGGGTGTACCAAAAAAAACGTGCCTAAAATTGAAATTTTGACGTAGCTTTTTTTTACTTAATCTTAAGACTTTAAACTTCCAGATATGATTATCAGCAGGTGCATAACCACTTCCAGCACAACAATTGGCGGACCAAAGTTATAAACCTCCCTGGCGCTATTCATGTATACGGGCCGCCACCCAAACATAAGGAGGGCGGACCTCGGCTACCTGAAGCTGCAGAGCCATTCCGTGTTGTTGCGACACTACATCTAACTGAATTTCATGATATGTGTGGTATGAATTTTTTCCCAAACAACTAAGATTGGTATATTCAAAGATGGTTTTGACTAAAAAGTTAAGAATATTCATCATGAAGCGAAAAAACACCATTATTATAAAAAAAAGCGTGTAGTTCTCACCATTATGAGTGCCCCGCAATAGACTGAGAATAAGCAGACCCAAAGTAACACAAATTTTTAAGTTTTTATAAAAGTAAAAGTAAGAACCACTTTGACCAATATTGTGATTAACTGTATTAAAACTTCAAACCTGGACACATTAAAAACAACAAAATCATAACTTAATTTTTTAATAGCTTCAAATTGGATCTAAGCTCCTATTTGAATTTTGTCTTCTAAAACGTTCTTTAAAATCTTTTTAAAGGGATCCTGAGATGAAAATCTAAAATCTAAGTTTATCAAGATCACTAAAAAGTAAAATCAATCAACTAAATTGCTTTAAAAAATTCCTTTCTAGTTCTACACAAAGCGACAGTTTTATTCGAGAAAACCATGCTGTGCATCTTTTCTTTCCGACATTTTGTTTTAAAAATGTTTACACTTGGTTCCAGTCTTTATGTCAGCGGTTTTCACGTATGACGTAGTTTTTACCGTTAATGAAAGTTGTGCATAATACGAAAATATTCAATAATAAAAATACACACTATACGCTTTCTTTTCCTCCTATGCTTTCTCGATTAAGGATGTCTATTTCTCCTTACCAATTTGAACCAAAAAATAGAAAAACTTCAGATTCTAGCTGGACAACAACAAATGAATCAGAGGAAGAAAGTGAAACGGAATTAGAAACTCATCTAACAACATTGGATAGACTCTCGAGGGAAGTAAACACGTGGTGCAAATGTAGTGAGTGTAAGAAGATGCCATTGAATAAAGAATGTTTGTGTTGTACTGAAATTGATGAAATTAGATTAAAAAAACTAGATGATGGTAAGTTGCGCACTCGAAAAGTTAGTATTATTCAAACGAATTATTAGGCATGGATTTGTATAAATTTCTAACTTCAGTTTTTTCAAACAGAAACAACTTGCATCACCAGGCATGAAGGATTTGAAGCAACATGTTTAAACAAGTATGTTCTTTGGGCTGCTTTAGTAAGTTTGAATGATAGAGAAGGTTGCCACCTACCACCAGAAGATGCTGTACCAAACCGAACTTATCGCTATGCAGCCTATCGACAATTCTCCTGGTTTATTTATTCAAAACTTGGGAGATATGTTCGTCGTGTGATACCTGCATGCGCAGTAACCATCATTCGTGAAAGATTTCCAGAAGCTGATGGAAATTATGTAAACTTTGAGGGTGATGACGAAGGAGCTGATGGTATTTCAGAAATTGCAGAGGCCTAGGAATGGGATAAAGAGACCAATGAAAACTAAATACTGTGAATACAGTCTATATTTTCCTAGCACACTTATATAATATTTACATTCAAAATCTTGTACATAGCCATGCCAACTTTACTTTTGGAATCGAGAATATTTAAGTCGACGTTCTATGATCTCATTTTTGGTTTCTCCACTTTCTGGTGCCATAACTCGCTTTTTAGCAGGTTTTCTCTTTTTTCCAAATTCCGCACGTTTGCAAACAGACAGGAATCCTTTCCTGAGGTAGTCGTAATTTTTGGGTTCGTATACAACACGTGCTACTCTTTTTTTTGTTGCTTTACGCCAAGCTATTTTAAAACGTGGTGTGCCTATTTTTGATTCATCCTCTGATTTACGTAACTGTGCTTGATTTCGGTTGACGTTAGCATTAGTATCTAGCGCAGCTAGAAATGCGCCTATTTCCATGTGCTCGAATTCAAAATGGTATTGTTTAGGTAAGTACTTTAGAATTAGATTGTTAAAAATTTCGACACTGGTGGTATTGACAATTTCTGTTAGGTACTTAACATCATTTAACAGGTTCTTATGCCAAAGGACTGACTTTAATGCTTTATGCGCCTCAGAACCTTCTTCTATCCAAGTTATCGATTTTTCTTCATTCTTGGATAACTTTTCATGGGCACATTGCTTAAATTTTCTGTTTCCGGGCCATTTGTGTCTGTTAGTGACGTGGAATACAATGGATTTTAATTTTTCGGTAATGAGCTCAGGATCTCCATCGCTGCTAGTGACACTCCACCAAAAATGGTTTATTATCGATGGAATCCATTCTAATATGCTTTAATGAGCCTTTTTTTGAGCTGCTTTATTTAATTTCTTCGATATCCCCTTACTGACATGCCAAGGATCATTTTGATGATTGATATCTAATATGATAACATAATGTTGTATTTTCGTATAAATAAATATTACGCAATAACATTATTATTGATAACATTAATAAAAGTACCTTTAAATCTTGGATCAACCCTCATCAGTTTCCGAATCTGTGTGTGTCTGTCAGTAGAAACCGTATGAACATTTATGCCTTCTTCTTGCAAATGCATCATTGCTTTGATAAACCCAGCTTTCTCCATTGCATTTGAATTGGCAACATCTGTAACAGGAATTACAACAGTATCGATTACTTTCCCAGAATTTGCTTCCATCAATGTATACGTGCAATACTTCGCAGAATGGCCTGGGCTATCACACCTTCCATCTCCTATTACAACCACCTTTACTTTTGATTTCAAACAGCTAAAGACTCGTTTTCTTTCTTTACGTCACATTTTTCGTACCACTGGAGAAATAAAGTCTTTCCGAATCCTGTAGAACGTGTTTTCTGAGAAACACTTGAGATTCAGCAACCAAGCGAACTGCACAAACTTGCTGAACGGCAAACCGGAGAAGACAATGGCTGTTGCCAAAAACAAGTTTCCCAGACCTTTAACAGACGGCACTTCAGGTTGTGATTTCCACTCAAATGCACATCCATTCAAGCAATTCAACTTCAAATGTAGTTGGCTTCCTTGATTTTTAACATCTTCAATCAAGCTCCTGTCTAACCCATTACCACAACACGGACAGTATTTCAAAAGTTCATATAATTTACTTTCAAATATCAAAAAAACTTTATCACGGAGCAAATGATCCTTAAAACTTACAACCTCATCAACAAACTCGTCTGAAGAAACATCAACGTCAACAGATGGAACAAAATCCGGATCCTTATCATCATCACCGGCATCGACAATGGATTTATCTAAATCATCACAGCCATCAAAATCTTCAACATCATTAGCATCGACCGCATCCACATTTATGTTACTTTCCCCACAAATTTCATTCACGCCGTATTCATCATTATTATTTACATATCTATTTACAACTAATTCATTATTTACAATTTCGTTATTTACATATCCTACTCCCTCTGCATTCTTTTTTAACACATCTTCCTCCCAGTTACTATCACCTTCAACATCAGAATCATGACTATCATCAACTGAATCACTTTCACCACCGTCATAATTCATATCATTCAAGTCATGAGCGTATTCTTCACCGACACTGTAACTACTTGATGAAGTTGATTGATATCTAAAATACGCAATGCGGTTTACACAAACTGAAATTTCTTTTAAAACAATCAACTCCGCAAACAACAGATTGTTATGTTACCTTTGCTTTTTGGGCGTTGGAAACTGCAAAGACTTAGTTGTTTCTTTTACGTTTACACCAATATCTTTCAGATTATACTGTGTAAATTTACTCCGAGTTTCTCTAATCCTCAAAGAAGCTGCAGACGTTTCAGCATGAGCTGTATTATACTACGTCTGTCTGCGTGGATGCATCCACTGCCACCAAACTGTCGGTTTGGGAATGAACGCTTACATTTACTGGTTCAAAATCAATTGGTTGCAGAATTTCCGAACAGCTGTCTTCCAAAAGTAATTCGTCCATAATCTAAAAATGAAAAAATGAAAAATAAAACTAACTAACCTCTATCATAAAATACAATTATCTCGTGACAGTGATGAAAAACTACTACTATGAATGCAATGGTAATAAAAGCTAGGTTGGCTATGAATAAAAAAATAAAATTTTATCCTACCGTTTGTTGATCTTTGACTTCACATCTTTTGCGTGATAATGGTCGCTCCTGAATTTTCTTTTTATAAGCAAAAATTGTTGGTACTGCGTCTTTATTTAACCTCCTCTTAACTTGCGATGACCCTGGCATCAATCTCATTTTGCAATCATATGAGGAGTCGAAACAACTTTCTTCAAAGTGTTCCGCACATAGAAAGCAAACCTTCGGAAGTGTCTCCCTTCGTATCGCGTTTATCCATGCTTGACATAACACTTTTTTGTTTGTGCTAGGGAGAGCATGGAATGACAAATCCTTTCGCGTATCTGTATGATTTGTACAACCAACGGCAGCGCAGTGAGGCATTTTTAAAATTTTAAAATGATGTTTTAAATGCTAACGTCGTAATCTGAATTATAAACTACCTGCTTTTTACTTTTACTTTCTGATTTTAAATCTTTTGAAATTCTGCTAAGCTACTTTCTTTCGACAAATTCCATATATAATAATTCTTCGCACTTTCTGTATGAAGGGAAAATACTAGAAAATTTTGTGTTTTAATAGTATAAATGTTTGTAATTTATTTGAAAGAAAAAAGCTCACGTATTTTTCCGCGAGTGTTTACGTTAAGTTAAGCCATTTTTCAAAACCACGGTAAAGATGACGTCACAAAGACATTTGACCGCGCAGAGTCCTGGAGCTAGTATTTTGATTTGTGCCGAAGAGAAGAGCTCGAAGCTTTTGAAAATAGAGAAGTTGGTGAGTATTAGTAACGTGAGTTTGTAAGTATGGTTCAGGTTTTGAAAATATAACCCAAACACCTGACTTTCTTTCTAATTAGTAAGTGTGTTTATTTAATATGATTTTTCATCTCAGGATCCCTTTAAGGAAACACCCTCAACAAATCAGTGTATTAAATGAGTCTTTTGTTACAGGCAACCTCGTTCCCAACGTCCAAGTTACTCTTGTTCTTATAAAACTGAATAGTTACGGCATTATAACTGAATAAAATATCACAATTTGTAAAACAACAAAATACGTAAAAACAAGATCGTGTTTGTAACTTAATGAAAAAACTGTTCGCTTCATGTATTGATTTCATGTAAATGGAAGTATACAATTTTTGGCTACACGACGATCGGTTTGCATTTCAAACACCTCGCGTATACTCGATTTGAAAACCAAAGTCGGTTTTAAAATATTTCTTGCTTTTGCAGAAATTCAATTAGGTTATCTTACAGTAAATTCAAATAGAAGAACTTCGCTCTTTGAAACTAAAGCCACAAAAATTCCTATTATTAAACACGAAAAAGAGCGTTATCCAAATGCATAAATAAATACAATAAGATGACCTTGCAGGCATAAGGATTTCTGCGAAATCAGCTGAATTATGAAAAAAAGAAAGACTATTACATTCTAGAAATTTGAGAAAAGTTGAATCATTTCCTCAATCTATATATTAATAGCCGATTCTGTCTGTTTGTTTGGAAGTAACGCAAAATGGTAGATTGAGTTGTGAGCGAAATTATTTCTTTTTTCTGTGGGACGTGAGTTCGAAGCAAATACATTGCAACCCCAATCAAACGTGACTTTTTTTGGCTGGTGAACCAATAGAAATAACGTTTTGTTTTTATTATTATTGTTAGTTTTATATTCCAAGGACCACGGTCACTTGTCTTCGAAAACAATACTAAATACAACACGTCCGTTTAAATCATGCTACGACTGTTTATGTTATTATGCGCATGCGTGGATTTTTCAAAAAATTGTTTACGGATCGCCTAGGGTGAATCCGCCATATTTGGTCACATGTACCCTCAAAAAATCATTTATTTTGGGCTCCATCAAGCCAAAATTCCAATAAAAAAGTAAATTGTCCAATTTCAGTTGGACCAAGGTTTCGTATTCTGTGAATGTTGCAAACAAAAAGCACATTCAACGATCGTCCTGGCGCGAAAACTACGAAGTTATTTAAGCAGCCACATGCAAAAATAACCTCTACTTTGAATTAGCAATAACAAGTTTAAAAGTTTATTAGCCACGAAACTCTACTGATCCTCAAACCTATACCTCTTCTCTACACTGTGGGTAAATTTCTTGGCAGGCCCAATTTTTTTAATGAAAATATTTAAAATTTTGTACTAGTGGTTATTGATCGGTATCATACCCCCTCAAACATAGCATGCTCAAGTACACACAAAGAAAACCTCGTGTTGTTATGCAGGGTTTGCAGTATCTGTATTGAAGATAAGCCCAAAGAAGTGAAGGAATTGACAGAAGAAATAAAAACAGCTTTTTATATCGATATTGCAAATGACTCAACAGAAACACACCCACACCAAACATGTGCAGCAAGTGTTTGAGAAAAATGAGAAACATTATTTCGAGAAATACCACCTTCGAAAATAGCTTACAAATAAACCAGTGGACTGCACACACTGAAGACTGCTTAATCTGTAAATTAGCCACTGTTTCAAACAAAAAAGGTGGACGACCAGTGAAAAGAAAAGGACGAGGAGGGAGACCTAAGTCTGACAACACTATGTGGACCAGGCCCGTTTTAAATAGATTGAAGGAAATAATCAAAATAGTTCCTTTGCCCAACACCAATGTATCAAAAGTTATCAATCCACATCTTCATTTATGTACCTGCAAATTATGCAACAATATTTTTAAACAAGCTGTAACCTTATCTTGTCAACATTCGTTCTGCTTGGAATGTATTTTTCCACACATCGAGGGAAAACATAAAGGAGACACAGTTTGTCCAACATGTGGCAGTAACTTTCACGATGTTGTTGAAGCAAAGACAGTTAATAACATGCTATTATGCCTTAAAGTTGAATGTCCTAAAGAATGTAGAGCTACATTTTCTATGACAGAATATGACAACAAAATACTGCATGAAAAAAGTTGTATTGGCCCACACAGCGAAAAAGAAATGAAGATTTCCGATATATTTCAATTTATTTATTTTATTTATTTACGAATGTTTACCCAGGATAGCCTCTTCAGTTCTTTAAGGTACTGTTATCAATGAGGGTCCTGCGAAGGAGGTCCTAGACCATTTAAAGTCCCCATTTGGGCTACGGAAGCTGTAATGACAGAAACCGCTCAACTAGACAACCACCCTAGACATCATTCCTACTCTCTTGCTGAGTGCTAAGCAGAGAGGAGTGATTCACACTGTTATAGTCGCTGTCTTGACTCGGTCAGGGATTGAACCCGCGACCTCCCGAACAGGAAGCGAGCACTCTACCACAAGGCTACCAGTCGGTAGACTGGATGAAACTGGATGAAAAAACACCTATTCCTCGAGAAGTAGAGGATGCAGTATTGCATGTTGAGAAAAATAAATTATCTAAAAGTACCACTGGTTTGGCAGAATTTAAGTCAGGTGGACCAAGGGTAAGGATCTTTATATAGTTTTCAATGAAATAAAATTGTATTGTAATAGTTTAAAAAATTTGGACCAAAAAAAATACTCTCAAGTTCCAAATTAACAGGTCAGGATGTCTTTGAATTACAAAGAAAAATTACAACAATAGCCTTTCATTTAATTGCAAACATTTCCAACCTTGTTACTGTGGGAATGAGAAATGGTTAGTTAGAGAAATGGAATACATGTGAAGCATGCTAATTTTTTTTCTACTTACTCTGTTTATTCCACCCACCCTTATTCAGAACTTGAGAGTATTATTTAAAAATAAAATGAACATCAAGTACAATTGTTTATATATATTATATTTCCTATATCTTAGCCTTTGTTTATAACAACAACACCAAAAGCCTACACATCGAACTCCACAGCATCAAAGAGCACTTTACGGAATCGAACAAAAATCCTTCAACAAAGTTTAAGTCACACATCAGGAAGTGATACAACATCAAAACTCCATCAAACTTCCTTGCTGGTAAAATCTTTTAAAGAAGAAGAGAGAAAAAAATTTTTAGAGGAAGCACACATTTCTCCGATTGAAATTGGCCCTGAAGCTTTGGTTGCGTTAAAAGCAGACATTGGTATACCCTGGACTAAATTACAGACAATGGCTAGGCAAGTTCATTATTCTATTACTTCCATTTACCATATGATACAGCTCATAACAACATTACATAAACTTTAGATGGCTTAAATCATTCAATATCAAAGCCGCATCCTCTGCTAAACAGAGACAAGTAGCATCTTCTTGGTCATCAAGTAATCTTAAAGTAGAAGAGACACCTTTGAGCTTTGAAGCAAAATATCAGAAAGGTGTATATGAAATCTGTTCCGCACCATGGGCATATATTGAAGATTTGCCAGAAAATATTACCAACTATATCGATAATTTAAGCAAGTAGGTTTTGTAGACTATTTTGACATGATTGCTAATGCATGTATAAACACTTTTCTTACATTTCTCTAGATGTAATCGCTTGGTTGAAATACCTTCATGTAACGGTGAGATTCACGTGAAAGTTGGTGGAGATCACAGTGGTGGATCGTTTAAGATGTGTTATCAGGTTGTCAACATCGACAAACCAAACAGCAAAAATAACACAATTGTCTTCTCTCTATTCAAATCGAAAGACAAAAGAATCAATTTAAACATAACACTGTCTCGTTTCAAAGTAGAAATTGATCTGCTACAGAGATTATTTTGGCAGTAAGTACTTACTAATGTTAGAAAAGACACTTTTTAGTTTTTCTTACTACACTTTACTATCTTCTAAAAATTTCCTTTTCAGAAGAAAACCAATTCGTTGTTCATGTTTGGTGACTACGAATTTCTTTGTGTCATGTATGGTTTGACTGGTGCAAATGGTAAGTCTTGTCATGGCCATTCGCCATCACAAAAAGCCTAGAAGTGAATTTATGAATGATATTATTTCATGCAGGACGTCACTGTTGCTTGTTTTGCACTATCACAACCTCAGAGATGCAAAAGACTCTCCATGATTGTGGTAGATTTCAAAACCGAACATTGGAGATTCTTACAAAAGATTACAATAATTTCCAAACAAATGGAAGCAACATTAAGCAAGCTAAATTGTTTAACAATGTAATTAGCGAACCATTCTTTAATATCCCTATTGATCAGGTACAACATAATATTAATATTTTTAAAGAAATAGTTATGCAATTCTAAATTTAATTATTCATCAAAATTTAGGTTGCACCACCAGGTCTTCATATATCTCTTGGAATATATTTGAAATTCTTCAATATGTTTGAAGATCGATGTCATTTACTTGATTTAAAAATTGCAGAAAAGTCAAGTAATGCAGGAATGGAAGAAATTAAACATTTCGCCGAGTTGCAATCCCAAATTAAGGAACTGCAAAATACTGTCAATGACTGTCATGAAAAAATTATTTTAGGTAATATAAATCAAACTCTCTTACACTTAAAATCAGAATGAAAAGATTATATTTTAATGTATTTATTATTGCAATATTTTAGTATATGACGCAATTGCCGAAAATATCCTTAAAGCACCAGACAAGGAAAGCGACATTAAAGCCATTTATCTGCCCCGATTAGAGCATCTACAGAAAAAGATGTAAGAAAAAGTAGGTGATTTACAACTTTTTGCTTTTTAGTTTCCAGAAGTATAATGATTTTAATGTATCAAATATCTTTGTAACAGGAAAAACAAATTGATAAACTAATAAGGCAAAGCGATGTCAACAGAAATGTGGGGCTGTGTGTGAAACGAATTGACAACCTTTTATCAGAAGTCCATGTCCACAGACAAGCGTATCATGGCAAAAGCTTTGTTGGCAACCATGTACATAAAATGTTAAAGCTAATGTCATACCATCAGTAAATCATACTTTGAACACTTTCCAAGTTTTCATGACTTGTTTTTTCAGCATTTGGAGGATTTTGATTTTTCAAGCTATCCTAAAAAAATAATTTACATTATCTAGGAGGAGAACATTATCAAACTGTGTAACTCCATTCCGATTCTTATAAAAAATATGGGATTTGCTGGTACTGAAATTCATCAAGAATCAATTATGTTATGCCAACAATTCAAACAGCTTTTTTTGAAATACAGCAGATGTCATATCTTAATGAATTCTACCAGTTTCTTCAATGATGAAAAGTTAGCTCAATTAGGTTTGTATATATACTTTATAGTATATAAGGAGACCTCAATGCTATGAGATGTTCTTTAATGCTAATATTGTTCATTCAGATAATGCAATTATCAATCTGATGAGTTACTTCCGTGTTCAGTGGCCAACTGAAAGTGTCACTCCCAAGATGCATCTACTTGAGGATCATGTAGTGCCTTTTGCTTCAAAATGGAGTTCAGGACTTGGCCTGTATGCAGAGCAAGGAGGTGAAAGCATTCACCCTGAATTCAATAATTTGAAGGCCATTTACTGCAGAATGCCATCGAATATTTGTAAATTGAAGGCTATGATGAAGGAGCACTTCATCAGGAAATCTCCAGCTGGTCAAAAGTTAAAACCAGAAATAGTATCCAGAAAACTAAAAGAAAGAGAAGAGTAACACAAAAACATGTAATAGTTCCGGGTATAAGTTCATTGACATATAATTAGTTAGTTCTTTAAGATAATAACATATTTACCATTGCATTTCAGATATTTTCGATCTTTCCAGTGCCTGCAAATTTACAACATCTTCCACAACTTCGTGACTCAAGAAAAAAATTGGGTTCGTGACATGTTTGGTATCAACGTTGAGGAAATTTAATAATCTATCAAAATATATTCGATTCATATCCAGGAAAACTTCTGAAACTTCATAAATCCACTCTCCCTGTAAGGCACAAAAACTCGCTTCTACGACTGTCATGAGTTCAACACTTCATAACTAAACAACCTCGTGTATTTTGTTCCAGATGATTGCTCACATGCTTTATACGATAGTTGTGCCTGCGAAATAAAACGGTCAGCGGCCCTAATTATGCAGAAGCGTTAAACAACAAACAGTTATAAATTAATAAAATCTTGCTATATTTTCGTGACTGGAAACCCAAGCCAGACGCCATTATGAAAACCGCATGTTTTTAGCGCCTGCGCATAATAACTTGTGTATTGCAAACGGACGTGACAAAGAAACTAACTGATTAAACATTTTGGACAAAAAGCAGCAGTGGCAGAACGTGGTAGTATGTTTGGTTTGCAAGTATATCCTAACGCTTGGTTAACTGTCTGAGGCGGGTGAAATTTTTTTCGAGAAATCAAAATGAGTAAAAAAAAAAGAGTATCATGAAACAAAATATTTTTTTGCTTTTCTTTAAATAATTTAATTTCTTTTTTTAATTATTATGCGCTTCTTATCGAACATGTTTTTTATTCACTTCATTCATTTAGCGGACATACCGGAAAAGTGAGACCCGGGACTCGGGACCCCAAGTCGTTGGTGGGACCCGTGACCCGGGACCTTACAACCGGGAACCAGGACCCTGAAGCCATTGGTGGGACCCGGGACCTTGAAATCATGAGTGAGGCCCAGAACACGCGACACCAAGCAAGTCATTAATAGGATCTTGGATTTTAGACACGGAAGAGATTGGATTTGACAGCTGTTGAAAAGACTATGTTTATTTTTTAATAGCAACAATCAAGTTGATTAATTACTTGTTAAAATGATAATGCCCAGAATCAGCAGAAATGGAAAACAATTTTTCAATCGAGATCTTTTAGCACGTTGTAAAAAACGGTATTGGCTGAACTCTTTTCATTTCCGGGCTTCCTTAGCCTGGAATAATCTTCCTACCGGGATTAAATCATTACCAGACTTGGCTAAGTATAAGTCTGCTATTAAGTCAGTTCAAATATTCTGTTCGTGTAAACTCTGTGGCGCTCACTCGGTTGTTCGCTAGCCTCTACAAACGCATTTTATATTAGTAAATACGTATATAGATATTTTATTCATGTATGTGTTATGTTATATTGTATTTTATTGTTTTATACAGTTGGTTTTAATTAGTACATTTTGTAACTATGTGTAACCAACTATAAACAAGAAAGACTGAAAGTCTCGATCACCTGCTGCTGACATTGCTGAAAAATGTAGTGAGTGAGAACGCGTGATATAACTTTCAAATACACAATGTGAGTAGTGACGTAAAAGTAGTGAAAATTTTGCGAATCGGATCGGATACCAGCTCTTTCCAAACACTGTCATCACTTACGCGCAGCAGGTGAATAAAGAAATAAATAAAAACAAGATGCCCTTACGGGCAGAAAGATTTCTTCAAAATCTGTTGAAGCATGAAAAATGAAAAATGTTATGACATTTATGAAATTTGACAAAAAAATGTCGATCTAAGTGGATTCAAACCACCGACCTTTCGGTTAACAGCCGAGTAACTAGCCAACTGCGCCACAGAACTACTTGTATCTGTAATGTAAAAACCGCTAGGTTTAGACAGTAACAAAAAAACGGAGGAGAGAAACCAAAGCCGGTTGTAATGTATTTCATGCTTTTGCAAAAATCCAAAATCGAAATATTTTATGACATATTTAAAAATTCGAAAAAGACTTCAGAACATCTACATGGGGTCGAACCACCGACTCTTCGGTTAACAGTTGACTATACTAACCAACTGTGCCACGGAAGCCATGAACGTCAGTATAGATATAAACAAGAGCCAGATGGCGCAAAACGGTAACAGCAAAAGTACTAAGAATACTTTCTAAATTTTACTTAAAGTTCTTAAAAGTTCTGTAAACCTTATTTCATGAAATATCTTACTGGTGGAAAACAGGCATAAACGATAATAATGTTTAAAATTACTAACTCGTGTAAATAGGGTCTAATTGTAGCACACCAGCAATTTAATTTATTAGACAAAAGAATTATACATGCATGAGCTGTTTATAACGTACGTTTTTTTTATAAGAGCTTATGTAGAAAAAAAACTCGTTTCTTCAAAAAACACATGTATGTTTGAATTATAATTTCTTGAAACCGAAAATCAATTCGAACAGATAACTTCCTTTTTTTTAACTCGATTTTTGAAAACCTGATGTTCAAAGACAGAACAGATAGCTAACAAACGTAGAAAGTAATAAGAAAGTCTGATCTGTGCTTTACTGACACGAAAAACATATCTATTTTCAAGTGCCAAAGTACATTGAATCAGTACCATAAGTAACTAAAAGTCCCAGTTTTATGTAGACCTATTTGATTAATATCTATTCCTTCATCAATTAAGTGATAAAATATCAAAGAAAACGTACTTTCTACCTTAATTAGCTCTTTTGACTCTTCTGTTTACAAAGCGTTGAGAACTTCTTTTTAGTTAGAAAAGAATGATCACAGTCCAAGATAATTATAAGTTTCTTCTATATATTTTCTGTTTTCACCTTAAAATATGTATATCTTCTTTAAAATCCATTTAATAGTAATCAAAGAAACTTTTGTAAATCTTTCGCTGACATGCAATGCACGGTGCTTTGGTTTCATGTAAATGCACGCACGAAATTTCAAAAAACCGCTAGGTTTGGACAGTATGAAAAAGAACAAGATGCCCTTGCAGGCATAAGGATTTCTGCAAAATCAGCTGAAGTATGAAAAAAGAAAGACTACGACATTCTTGAAATTTAAGAAAAGTTTAATACGCAATATATATTTATTAAATTTCTGATCATGTACTCCCCAAAAATCTGGAAAAACATATTGTCACTATGCAAAACTTTATACCAATAAACATCAATAAACTTGATTATATCTGAATGACATATGTTCTTTATTTTGTTGGTACGAAATGATATTAAGGATTCAGTGATCAATTCAGATAAGACAATGAGTATGCATGTAAATCAATGTAAATGTTATGAATTTAATATGTGTTGTCAATCTTCCTAACAGAATTCCTAAGGACAAAAAGGAAAGCGTAGATTTTAATGTACATCTATATATATACAAAATCAACATACATAACTGAAAACAGAAATTTGTGCTTTTATTTGAGTAACAATATGTCATTGCCATCTTTTTAATTTAAAAACATGCATTATCTGAACTAAATTTCATGAAAAGATTATAAAAATTTATTCAGAAACTTAAAAAACAATAAATTTTTAATTACGTATACACGCCAGGGCATTATGAAAGCATAACTGACACAATACGAACCTTACATTAACTCCTAATGAACTTAATGAACAAAATAACATCAAATTTATATGCTTTCAGATATCACACTCATTACGTAGTATGTACGGTCAATCTTCCTAATTACGAAAAGACTTCCCAAACACAAAAAGTAAACAAAGATTAGGATTATGAAAAATATGACTTAAACTTACCAAAATTAGCAAACATAACTGAAATCAGAAATTTGAGTTAAAGAACGTCCAGTATTTAGAATTTACAGACAATCAAGGTAAGTTTCAATTTGCTATCATAAATAGTAATTCCCCATTCCTTATTCAGGACATTGATAATACAGCCAAGAACTGTACAAGTAAATAAGCTATATTAGCTCTAGAGAAACATCAAAATAAAATGGGTTGCACAGAGGCTGGCAGAGGGGACAGAACATTCTTGTATGTTGTTGGAGCTGAAAAGGAAACTGAGCTGAGCTGTATGTATCCAGAGCTTAAAAAGCATTACAACCCACACATGAAACAAAGGGTCTTTGGTATTTAGAAAGGCTTAAAAGAATCCCCCAGACATTTTCCAAAAAAAAGCATTCCTTTACACACACTGTTTTTATAAAACATTGAGAGCTTGTTTTTAGAAAAGAATCAACGCAGTACAATCTTTGTAAGATAATTATAAATTTCTGCCCTTCTCCCTTAAATTTTCTTTTAAATCTGTTCAATATTGATCAATCAACACGTGGAAGTCTAAGTGGGTTTCTTCGGTTTCTTCTACCATTATGCGAACGGCGTGCAAATGTGAAGTCGAAAAATACCCGGATGATCACATGGCGGAAATTCAAGCCAATAAACTGTCGCTGTTGAAGTTAAGGTGGCTATATTAGCACCCTTTCGTAGAAATCGGGCATTATGCACCAATCACGATTGAGACGGCTTTTTTATGAACCAATGAAATTTAAGAAACAAAAATGCGTAGGTTTGGACAGTGAGATGAAAAAACAGAAAAACAAGATGCCCTTACGGGCAGAAAGATTTCTGCAAAATCTTTTGAAGCATGAAAAATGAAATATGTTATGAAATTTATAAAATTCGACAGAAAATGTTGAACGACCTAGGTGGGCTCGAACCACCGACCTTTCAGTTACCAGACAAATCCACTAGCCAACTGCGCCACGGAAGCACGTGTATTTCGTTATTGTATTATAAAGCTTTTTTGACTCTTCTGTTTACAAAACGTTGAGAATTTATTTTCAGTAAGAAACGATGATCACAGTCCAAGATAGTTACTAGTTTCTTCTACAAATTTTCTTTTTTAACTGAAAATATGTTTTATGTCTTAAAATATATTTAATATTGATCAAAGAAACTTTTGTAAATATATCGCTGACATGCCATGCACGGTGCTTTGGTTTCATGTAAGTGCACGCACGAAATTTCAAAAAACCGCTAGGTTTGGACAGTAAGAAAAAAACGAAGAAAAACAAGATGCCCTACCGGGCAGAAGGATTTCTGCAAGCTTTGCTGCTGAAAATGCCACAAAAATGCAACAATAGCACACTAGTCCTGCCAAACTAAGACAGTTACATCATTCAGCTCGAGAAGCATCAGCATTAAATAAACAAAAATATTGATGCGACTGACAATGTTCGTCAAGAAAGTCAGCCTACCATAACATAAAAAAGGGGCTTTTCTTTATGCTATCGCGGAGATCATTTATGAAGATCTGTTTTTTTGTACGAATAAGCTGAATGATTGTTACTGGATATTTGCCACCCACGTACTCCAAAAAAGTGCATCTACACAATACGAAACTTTAATTTAACCACAGTAAATAAAACGAACCTTATAAAAAGATTGTCTATACTGGCGGTAACCAACATATCGTTTGGGCAGCACAAACTAATATATAAAGTTTCTATATTGATCTCCTCAGAATGAAAAATATAAATATCACAATAGTAATTACTTAGAAATTAAAGCTCATATCTAATCTAAAAGTTAAAAAAATACAACATACGTAGGGAGAAAAGAGATAAGCTGATATAGCCAGAATACATCCAAAAATTGCTACTAAATATAGTATAAATAGCTGTATAAAGTGCATATGTTGGTGATGTTGGGGAGGAGCTGAAAGGAAGCTAAGCTGAGCTTTAAAAATCCAAAAGCTTCTAAAAATTGACTTCAAACATGCATACACATACAAAATACACGAAGGTCTTTCATATTTAAAAAGGCTTGGAGCAAAAATAAAACAAAAAATACCTTTTCTTCCACACACCATGTATTGGCACTGTTTTCATATTTTAAACTTCAAGAAAACTTCTTTCAAAAAACAGAATAACCACACTGTAATTTAATTTTGTGAACATGATAAGTTCCCAACAGTAATGCAATTCTTTATATAAAATTATAAGCTGTATTAACTTCTTTTAAAGCCATATTTCCATCAAAGAAACTTTTAGCAAACTACACACGTTCTTTCGCTGCCATTTTTAAAACGTTTTGTGGACGATCACATGGCATGGCGAAAATCAGCCAATAAACTGTCGCTATTGAAGTTAAGGTGGCTATATTAGCACCCTTTCGCAGAAATCGGGCATTATCCACCAATCACGATTGAGACGGCTTTTTTATAAACCAATGAAATTTAAGAAACAAAAATGCGTAGGTTTGGACAGTGAGATGAAAAAACAGAAAAACAAAGACGATCGTAAAGTATTTCTTGCTTACGCAGAAATCCAAAAACCAAAGCCGGTTGTAAGGTATTTCTTGCTTTCGCAGAAATCCAATAAAATGTTCGTGACAAAATAAGATTCCTTTGTTTTCGAAAATATCACGCAAGATTCAAAACACGAAATGTGAAAATGATTTTTTTGTTTTCCGACATCAAAATCTTCGGTTAACTAATCTATAGATTAGTACTCATCCTTATTTTACAATAGCTACGCTGCCCTGCTTTACTCAACTTCTTACAACGATACTGTCTTGTGTATGAACCAGTGAGTGAATGCAGTTTCTGTTTTCTGCATATTGCAATCAACAAAATTCTAACTTCCACACTTCGGGAAAATGAATCGTCAAAAGAATTTTTGAATAACACGAAGGTATTCACACTTCTACGAGTTAGAGAAATCTTATTTGTTTTGCTATATCATTATTACTTTCTACGTGAAAGAATGAAAGAGGCTAGGCTTATTTATCCCTGAATTAATCCCATTTCGCAAAATGAACCGGGTCCCACTTCTTACAGCGGCTAGGGTCCCGGTTCCCGGGTCCCACTTACAGTCAATAGGGTCCCGGGTCCCACTTACAGCTAGTAGGGTCCCGGGTCCCCCACCTCACATTTGGAGGGTCCCGGGTGGTGGGTCCCACCACCTTAGGGTCCCGGGTCTCACTTTTCCGGTATGCCCATTTAGCGCGTGCTTTTCTATCTCTTTCCTTGTGATCTTTTTAAGAAGAGAAACCATTTCCCTCTACTTTTGAAAGCACCCATGTCAGAGCGCGTAAGCTTTTTAAAGCAAAAGGTAATAATAAGTTGAAGTTTTCTCTCTCTCTGTTTTGAGTGTATTGTTAAAGTGAAAAACGATTGGTTTTAAAATGTAAACAAGAGCCAGGTGGAGCAAAACGGTAGCAGCAATTCTACTTAAAGTTATAAAAAGTTACTACAAAGTTGTTTGAGGCTTGTGTTTCTTTATATCTCACTGGTGGAAAGTAGGCATAACGATAAATATGTTAAAATTATTAGTTAGTGTAAAAAAGGTCTTATCATAAACGACCAGAAATTAATTTATTAAAGACAAAAGAATTATACATGCGTGAGCTACGGAAACGTGTTAGTGCCATTGAAATTTCGTAACATAGTATATATATCCACCATGTTAAGAAAATTTTTACAATCAATTGTTTTCGCGAACTTAGAAAAACACGTTGTGAAAAATTTCATGCTCAACTTTTTTCGAATATGAGAATATGAGAATCGCAATTATACTCAAATTTTTTTGAACATAGAAATATGGCGCGCCGAACATGACAATAATACTTTGTCAAGAAAATAATACTTTCATAGAAATTTAATACTTTCTTTCAATTTTTTTGCCTTTTGTAAAACAAATTTCACCTATTTCAATAATAATTGAATTAAAACACAGATAAATAGCACTTTCTTTTTGAAATCGTATTCTATGACGAAGACTCTAATAAAACTTTCAACATTTCCATAAGACTTTCAACATTTTCATAAGACTTTCAATGGGCTGCTAGATGACGTAATGGATCAGGCTACCTCGTTTATCCAAATAGCCGAGTCTACGCACGTGTGTGTTGATATTTTTTTTAAATATGGCGAATAAGCAGGAGTACTGTAAACTTGAAGGCTTGAAGCCCATCAATAAACATAACATTGAAATTACATAGGGTCAGTATAAAATTTCGTTCAATTTCTCTAAAATCATCTAGTGAGCAACAACCCATCATCAAAATGAATCTCCTGCAGCTCACAATGAAAGCTCGAAACTTTCTGTGACAAGTGACAAGGCAGATGCTTTTCTGCTAAGTTTTCCACGCATAGTTAATAATATGCTCATCGTCAGTATCCTTAAAGCTTTCAAATTTGGTGATTGTTTGATTCAGCTCTGGCAAAAAAGCGAAGCTGCCATTTTTCTTCTTTTTACTTCTTCATAAATCAGCTAAATTCCTTCTTCGCGGGAGAGCGAGACAAAACAATCACGTGGATAGACTTTGGTCCATCCACGTGATCCATGTATCTTTTTAGTGTTATTCGTAAAAGTAAATAAAATACTTGAAAAAGTTATAAACAGAGCTGATTGTTTTTATTATAATCAAGAAAGTATCATATGTATTTTTTTAGTTCTATATTTCCAAAGAAAGTGCATTTCTAGAGAAAGTATTAAATCACAGGCGACAAAGTCTAAATTTTCTTGACAAAGTATTAATGTCACGTTTGGCGCGCCATATAGAAATGACGAAGTGCAAAAAAATTTTTGTTCAAATTTTTTCGAACATAGCTCAGCGGATTTATCATTATTCTGTTCACTGAATGCGACTTTTTCCTGAAAAGTAAACAGAAATTGGAGTAGAAGATCTGAAAGCAAGGCAGGCAAGCGTAAGTAAGCAACCATGCTGTAGCTTACTGGTAGAACTGTCCATTATCATAGAGCCCCAGAGAAATCTTCAATCTTAAATATCATAATTCTGTTGTTCGTAGCTGCTGGCTTGTTTGTTGACCGCTATAGAGATAAACACATGTGCATGTGTGTACACATAAACTGAAGCCATCCATGTCATACACAGACTGTTATGTACTTTGTGTTTTCTAAGTTCGAAAAATTTATTTAAAAAAAAAAAATTAAGTTTGTGTTTTCTAAGTTCGAAAAATTTATTTAAAAAAAAAAATTAAGTTTGTGTTTTCTAAGTTCGAAAAAATTTTTTTTTAAAAAAAATTAAGTTTGTGATTTCTAAGTTCGAAATTTTTTTTTTTTTTTTTTTTAAAAATTAAGTTTGTGATTACTAAGTTCAAAAACATATAATTTTTCTTAACATAAACTGCTATATGTTAAAAAAAGTTAATGGCACTAATACGCTTCCGTAGTGAGCTGTATATAATTTTTTTATAAGAAAATTTTTTGTAAGACTATGTGTAGAAAAAAACCACGCGTTTCGAAAAAAAATTGTCTTTAATCATAATTTCATGAAACCAACAATGAATTCAAACAAATAACTGCCTTTTCGAACTAGATCTTTGAAAGCCTTAATGCAGAAACATAGTATATAGTTACCTAACAAATGAGGTAGTAGGAAATTTTGAACTGATAAGCTTTACCGTCAAGAAAAGCAACATATCAAGTATTTTCAGTTAGCGTAATGAACTAAAAGTCCCATTTTTATGTAGGCCTATCCGACAAGAATTCATTCTTTCATGGATTAAGCTACAAAATACCAGGTTGTGTACTTTCAAAATAAAACGTAATCTACTTTTAAATGTTTGATAAGTAAAAGCTTCCGAAACTCGAAGGCTGCGTTCCTTCATTAGAACTTACATTGCGTTATTGGTTGAGTCTCGCAGACTCTTAATCGCAGACTAATTGCCATTTCGGCCGGAGAAGGATGAGGAGGAGCAGGAGTCCACGGGTGTTTTGATACAGTATTCGCTTTCGCTGCTACCGTAATAAATAGCACATTATGAAATTTGGGTTTTTTGGAACCATTGTTTAAACTGATATTTGATATTTGATTTAGAATCTCCCTCTGACTGAACACAAGTTGTACGACCGTTCTTAAGGAAATATGAGGTTTATTGGGGTCTCCGGGGTGACACAGAGCAGGTGCACATGAGCGGCGATATATTAAATTTCTTGTCAACCTTCCTAACAGAACTACCAAATCATAAGCACAAAAAGAAAATCATATACTTAGATCATGCAAAATACATCTGTACATACCTAAAAAATCAACATACATAACTGAAGACAGAAATTTGTGCTTTAGTTTGATTAACAATATGTCATTGCCATACTATTGATTTACAAACATGCATTACCTGAACTAAATTTCCCGAAAAGATAAAATTTTATACAGAAATTTAAAAACATTAAATTGTTAATTACGCAAACACCCCAGAGCATTATGAAAGTATAACTGACACAATACGAAACGTACGTAACTGCATATACAGTGTGTCTCTGAGAAATTTAGCCCGAAGACTTAACATCTAATAACTTTTCATACACTGATTTGTTTTTAGCGGTTTTTATACCATTAGAAAGAGCATTTTGTTGGCTTTCTGGACATATAATAATTAGACATTGAAAATTTGTATTTTCCAAGTTATAACAGTTTTTTGGCATCTAACGCATCACAACTTTCTTAATGATCGATTAACACGTTCTTTAATGAGTCTATGTCTCTTTGTTTTTGAACATGAATCTATTCAAATAATAATGAATCTTTGATTTTCAACTGGGAATAAAAATTATGTGTTAAATAAATGTAAAATTTCTTTGTTAAAATCACTTTTACTTTTATTGTTTACATTTGTAACATTTTGTAGTTTTTATTGTAAGAATGTGTTAATCGATCATTATAGTTTAAATTATCCGTTACCTCTAGAAAATCCCTTTTAACTTCTTAACCATCCATAAATACAAAGATTTTTTTGAATTATAAAAGAGTTTACAGAATTATCTTTCTGATGGTGTTTGAATTGCTAAAAACTGACAAGTGTATAAAAAGTTATTGCTTGTTGAAGTTTAAGGCTAAATTTCTCAGAGGCACACTGTAAACTTAATGAACAAAATAACATTAAATTAAATACATACTTTTAGATATCATCACAGTGATTACGTAAGTCTTTCAAAATATGCGGTCAATCTTCTTAATTACGAAAAGACTTCCAAAACACAAAACGTAAACAAAGATTTGGATTATGAAAAATATGACCCAAACTTACCAAAAATAGCAAACATAACTGAAAGCAGATATTTGTGTTAAAGAAAGATGTCCGGCATTTATTAGAATTTACTGAGAGTAAAGATAAATTTCAGTTTGCTACCATAAATAGGAAGTCCCCATTCTTAATTCAAGACATTGATAATACAGCCAAAAACTATACAAGTAAATAAGCTAAAATAGCTAGAGAAACATCAAACATAAAAAATGATGCACAGGCAGAGGCAGGGTAAACATTCTTGTTGTTTGAGTTTAAGAGGAAACTGAGCTGAACTGTACGTATCCAGAGCTTAAAAAGCATAACAACCCACACATGAAACAGACGGTCTTTTGTTAGAAAGGCTTATAAGAATCCCAAACACTTTCCGAGAAACAAAAGCATTCCTTTTTCACAAGCTGTTTTTACAAATCACTGCAAACTTGTCTTTAGAAAAGAATGAACACAGTAGAATCATTGCAAGATAATTTATAAATTTTCTACCAATTACTTTCGGTTTTGGAAGTGTAAATCTTCTTTTAAAAATATTCCACATTGATCAATCAACCTTTGGAAATCTAAGTAGATTTCTTCGGTACCACTGATAGTAAACCATTATGCGAACAGCGTGCAATTGTAAAGTCGAAAAAAACCCGGATGATCACATGGCGGAAATCAAGCCAATAAACTAGTGCTATTAAAGTTCATTAGCACCCTTTCGTAATAGTGGCCCTTTATACACCAATGACGGCGGTCGTATGAACCAATGAATTTCAAGATAAAATTCGCAAGGTTTGGACAGTAAGATTTAAAAAAAAAACTAAGAAAAACAAAGACGATCGTAAAGGCTTTCTTGCTTACGCAGACATCCAAAAATAAATTCAGAGAGAAGAGCATACAAAGAGAAGAGCACGTATGGCACGCAAGACAATAGAAACAGTGTAGGGCACTAATGGCGCCCAAACCTAGATCAAGTAAACTCATACGGTATTCAGGCATAACTCAGGCAAATTAAAAGTATATTTAGTAACTTTATTTTATAAAAGATTAATAGATTTGTAACACTAAAGTTAAAATTGACAAGCTTTACTAACGACAAAAAAACCCCACATATTTCTAATTTCTACAATGGCTTAGTGGAAAATAAAAAAAATTCATTATTTAATTGGCGTTAAAACACGAGGCAGAAAAAAGTTTCAACACTAGTTCGAATTAATCCTGTTTGTAGTTTATCTCTTCATAATAAGTTGCCAGTAACTATAACACGTGTTTTTAGCTAGTTTTGATTTTACATAACATAAATCTGTTTGTTCCTGTGTCATCGTCAGACATGAGTAATTTTTACCATTTTTTACAAAACTGGATCCCAAAATACATTAGTAAAATTGTTATTAACAAGGCCCACACCCATTGGCCGAAATAACCAATTCCTGCCAGTATAAGCATAACAATCTTTGCATCACCTTCCATTTTTCGTCCACCAAGGCCTTCCAATCCCAAAATTGTCCAGGAGACGGGGACGTATACCATGGCACCAAGCAAGAAAGAAACGGGAAGAACTATAACCGTAGCTGCACAATGGCAATATTTTTTTAAACCGATGGTAACAATATAATCAAGAGTCGTTTGAAGTGGCAGATTGATCAAGAAAATCCCTTGCAGCAACATATCAAATATTTGGTCTTCCCAGTTGATTACACCACGGGCTTTCAACATACTTGCCCCCGATACCATTAGCGGGATTTCAATGAAAAGTGTCACAGGTATCCACGAAAAAGGAAGACGATCCTTAACTTTCTTTACTCGCTTAAAATACACCACAAAACTTATCAGTACAATCACGATATCAAATATAAAGAAGAATGTAAATGAATATAATGAATTCTGGAAACGCGATACATCAACATGGATAGGCAGTAGATGTGTGTACTGCAACCCACTGTCATCATTTAAAAGACTTGCGTTCACAAAAAGAGTATTATTCTCCTTATAATCTGACAAATCGTTGAAGTTAACATGTAAAGTCAATCCACCAGCAATTATTTCCACCAAAACAATTAGCAGTTTTACTATCCCAACAATTACGGAAACCGCAGTAAAATTTTTTGTACAGCAAATCACATCCCCCGAAACATTTAATGTGTCAATAATGTCTTTATAACCCATTTCTAATGATAGATATCTTCGAATTCCGCAGTATGTCAAATGTTGTGATAACTAATGATTTGAACAGTAATTGCAAGTTTTTTATTACCGCCTTACACTTCCTACGTTTGGTTTCCAAAGTGCTTTATCAACCTTTATACAAAGGATTACATAGAAGATAGTATTGAGCTGATATCTATATTATATATTTTTTATTTTTTCCACGATTTCTTATCAAATCTGCTTTTGATATTAAATCATCGAATATTAAATCTTTTAATAAGCTAGATTTTCTTTATCTCAATTCGTAGTTTCCGGATTATCATTATTTTCTTAATACATCAAACAACTGTCACATCATAATGGGCGTAAGTCATTAAAATTTCATAAGTCAATATAGGATTTCACGTACAGTGTGCTTCATAATAACTGAAATTTTAAAGCCGTTTTTTTAAATGAATATATCGAATTTCAAAATCAGTTTTACATAAATAGAACTCCATTTTCAAGTTCTTTTGGCTAGTATTTTCTGCTGAAATAGTTGTTTTTCCACGCAATTTAAAAGTATCTAGTTAGTTATTGTTGATAGGGCGATGGAGGGTGTTAGAAAGATTTTCCTTTGCATTTCCTTTAAGACCGATTTCTAGCTTATTCGCTGTGGTCTGATATATGAGTGAATAGATTTTTGATTGGCCGACTCACTTGGTAGCTCAAATTATTGCAACTACTGAGCGAATGAAAAAGCTTTCGTTCAGGCGCGCGACCACAGGGATTGAACTGAAAACCGGCCTTTATGTTTCAAAATCTAAGTCAGACATCAGAAGAACTGTGTTCAGAACAGCGATAAGTGAGTGAGGTGTTCTCTCTAGTAATTTAAAAGCGACCATTGTAAAAACTGTATTTTATTTTATGAAGCTGGCGATTCCCGCATATCTTATCAGGAAGATAACCTACGGGTAAAAAATGATGAAAAGACCTGGAAACCAAAATTTTCTTCGCCAATCATGGTGGGCGACATTTATAGGCAGATTGTTCCAATATTTAGCACTTTGAAATCCATTATGGGGGCGTTGCTTTTGAAATCAGATTAAATTTTTACTCAAACTAATCCCTATTCTCAATTTAATCATACGACGATAGTCTTTCTGCAGTGTGCATCGCTAATGTTTGTTTATGATAATAGTTTCAAAGTTTTTGATTGATTGTATATTATTACGGTAGCAGCGATAGCGAATACCGTATTAAAACACCCGTGGACTCCGACTCCTACTACTACTCTTCCTCCTCCACCTCCTCCTACTACGGCCGAAATGGCAATTAGTCTGCGATTTAGAGTCTGCGAGTCCCCGTTGAAAACTCAATATACATTTTAATGAATGAAGGCAGGCTTTTGAATTTTCGAAGGTTTTAAATCACATACATTTAAAATACGTTTTCTTTGATATTTTATCACTTAATTGATGAAGGAATGGATATTAATCAAATAGGTCTACATAAAGCTGGGACTTTTAGTTACTTATGGTACTGAATCAATGTACTTTGGCACTTGAAAATAGATATGTTTTTCGTGTCAGGAAAGCACAGATCAGAATTTCTTGTTACTTTCTACGTTTGTTAGTTATCTGTTCTGTCTTTTATCATCAAGGTTTTCAAAAATCGAGTTAAAAAAAGGCATTTATCTGTTCGAATTCATTTTCGGTTTCAAAAAATTATAATTCAAAACATACATTTGTTTTTCGAAGAAACGAGTTTTTTTTCTACATAAGCTCTTGTTTGTTTTGCATATAGCTCGAAAAAATCGTTGTTAGGGTGTTGGTAACTTCTCAGGAAATTTAACAAAAACGCAGTATAACGAACAAAAAGTACACTTTCAGTCTTTTATTCTTTAAAGATAATCAACGAAGCTAAAAGAAGCGAGGATCCTCATTTTTAAAAACTGCTGACTTGCAAATTTTACCGTGATTTCACTCACTAAAGTCATATTAATATCTACAACAAGGAATCCTTCGTCATTAGTTAAACCAGAGACGGCTGGGAGAAAGATAGAAAAAATCAAAATAAACAAAATGGCGGACGAGGACGGGACCACATGCCGGTAAAAGCTGACTTTGCTCCGACCGCTTCTCCCGTAAGAAAGAAGAAAAAGGTCTCAGCAAAAAAATATAGAATACATGTGGGCGAAGGTGACGAGGCTTTGGCTTTAACAGAGCGCTTTCTGTTTTTTAAAAACTCGATGAGCTTCCCTAACACATTGTCATGTTTAAACTTTATTATGGACAACATTGAGTTGTTGGAAGGACAAACTCACAGTAGTAGAGAGGCTAGAAATAATATGACTAAAATCATTCTTTATACGATTTACTGTCCGTGCTTAGATATGGATATGTTGCAGGGTGACATAGATTGTTTTATATATGTATCCTGCTGTAACGCTTAAGTTCTTATTCAAAAATGAAAAAAAGTATATATAGAGAAGAGAAGAGGGAGAGAGTGCTCTTCTCGTCTGGGTCCTGTGTCTTGATTTTTTTTTAAATTAGGGGAAACATGTTTATGAATAGTCGCGAAAAATCAAAGCAATCTATGCCAATCAACCTGCTCCTTTATGAAAATATTCCTGCGTCCAAAACGATATTTCAGGGGATGATGATAGAACTCACAAAGTTGTTTAAGAACTCTTTTTACAGTTTTTGGAAATTTTGTTTCCTTGGGCAGATATTTCAATTTAAAAATGTTCAAATTATGTAACGCATAATTATGATGTAATAAGATAGTATTTTGTTAGTGTGTATAACTTCTGAATTAGTAAATATTGTGACTTCATTCTTCTATAAATCAACTCAGAGTGGAAGCCTCTACTTCATAGTAACTTACAACGATGTAATATTAATCATATCTAAAGTTATTGCGATAAAAAGTGTAAGTTACTATCTTATTACATCATAAATATGCATTGCATAAATTAAATATAAGATATTAAAAACGAAATATCTCAGAAACTATAAATAATTGAAATACTGAAAAGAGACTTGTTAAGCAACTTTTTCAGCTCTATCATATTTGTAAATTATCATTTTGGACGCAGGAATCCCTTTAATAGATTTCACCCTATTCCCTGTGTTACACTATCTTTTATTTAAAAATTGACAACAACAGAATACTGAAGAGCCTCCCTCAGCAACATTTTAAAATAAATGTTGCTGTTAAGTTAACACAGGCAGTACATAGGTTGGAGAACAATGTAGACTATTTTCTTTTTGTCTTATATTTCATCTTATGGTACCTATATTATATTTATATATGTGACGGTTTGAGGGAAAATCATAACAAGTGATATTACTGATAAATTAATCAGTAATTTATCAGAACTTTATCAGTAATAATCAGTAATACTGATAAATAATCAGTAATTCGTTTGATTTATCCATGAATCAGTAATTCATTCGATTTATCAGTAATTCGTTCGATGAATCTAATTCGTTTGATTTATCCATGAATCAGTAATTCATTCGATTTATCAGTAATTCGTTCGATGAATCAGTAATACTGATAAATTACTGATTCTTTATCAGTATTTACCAATTATTTTATCAGTAATACTGATTCATCAAACAAATTACTGATAAATCGAACGAATTACTGATTCATCGAAATCTATTGTTTTCTAATCAGTAATTTACTAATAAATTTATCAGAAATTATCACTTGTTATGATTTTCCCTCAAACCGTCACATATGCCTTTTATGCTTTGTTGCTTTTTGGAAGATCAGTGGATATTTGAAGGAAAGTCTACCATCACACTACCAACCCAGCTGTCTATCCTTTTTTTCACTGTAGTAGGAGGCAGTGATGACTGATGTGTGGATGATACCTTAAATTTGCAACAAGTTATTTTTTGTGTTCTCCTGCAGTTCTCTATGCAGTTAAAAATAATATTTGTAACTTGATTTATATTTGAGGGGGTGAGAATCAACAAAAGATTTCAACAAAATTATGTAACATCTGCCATCTCAGAACAAAAATGAAATTTCAGTGTTGTTCTTGTTGATTACCACTCATGTTACTCATGTTCTTTTTTGGTATATATATAACCTATTGGTTAAAAATGAGAAAAAAAATATTACATGCTGAATTGTTGTGTATTAGCGAAATATATATACATTGTTTTGTTGATTTAAAAACACAAATCTCAAATGTACACAAATGTCGAAATCAAATGTTTTTTTTTCTTCCCAGGGTCTAGCCTTTTCAGTGAAAAAAGAAGTTAGGAAGCCCCGGTCATACTTTTATGTTACAATGCTTCAGTCATAAGAGGACTATTAAGTTAACAAGGCACACCCACTGCTTTCATAAGAGGAAATAGCATAGAATCCAAAATATTGATAAATGAAATACAGAAAATTTCTTCTAAACCAGTCTGGAGAGAAAGTAAATTCCACGCCATTCTGTGAAAAAGTCATATAGAAATTGAAAATCTTTGCCGGAGATATCTTGAATACAAGCAACATTTCCACATGGCTTGCTTTCTAAATCAAATCAAAAGTTTGAATTCTTCGCCTGTGTTTATATTCCATTGACTATATACACAATAATAGGCAAACAATCAACCCGCTGAATGCTATTACATTAAAACTTGTAGAAGACTGTACATAGTAATAGTATACGGACGTGTTAGTACATTTCTTATGCATGCGTGAATTTACCGCTGTTCATCTATCACAAGCTCTATATATCTTCGTTGATTAACTTTAATGTTTTAACTGGAACATCAATGTTTTTGGTATGCAAAAGTTATGTTAAAAATAATAATATGCCGATTCTAGCCGATTCACGCACACACACACACACACACAAAACCGATGACGTCATCAGATTCTGGCGCAACCGATGACGTCATCAATCAAAACCACCCTATCCCTACTGCGGATCCGTCGAAAACTGCTGACGTCAGCACTATCGTGGAAAACTGCGACCGATGACATCATCCACCCATCCCTTTTGCGCACGCGTGAAAAACTTGTTACGTCAGCACTATCGTCGAAACTGCTGACATCATCAAAACTGTCAGTATCCGAATGCGTCAGTTCTGTCCACTGGTAAAAAATTTGAAATTTGAAAAAGTGTATATAATAAAGGATGTCGAAACCAATCTAAATTTGATAATGAGGAAGATGTAAACATGCTAATGTGGAATTGTGCTTACAAGGGTGACATCGATACTGTGAAACTGTATAAGGAGTGAGGTGCGACAGAGTTTAACGAGGCAAAGACAGTAGCAAGTTATTAGGGTCCACGGCTGTTTCAAATGGCGATAATACGAAATTATGCGTTTTTTGCGGAGGCCTGGAACGAGTTATAAAAAATGTAAACAAATCGGGAGGGAAACCTTCAACGTTTTGAACGCACATATCTAAAGATTTTAGAATGGAAACTTCAAGATTAACGAATGAATAAGGAAACACGTGCCCCTAGAGAATATCAATTTTAAAAACTGAAAGTACTTTGGATTAAATTGAAGGTAGTTTAAACTCCCTAAAGAGGCCTTCCTTTTACGACAGTTCAAAACTGAGGTGCAAAACCATGCGTCTTTTACAATGTTAAAGAGTTTTTTGAGTTGTCAAACATTTATTTTTGGGTTCTCAAAAGGTTCAGAAATTGGCAGTAAAAGTTTAGTTAACTAGCCATTTTTTATCGTAAAGTTATCGAGGATAAAACTTCAGCAATTTTTCGTTGACATAATGAGTACATTTTCAATTCTGAAGAATGCTATGAAGAAACTTTGTGGAATTTGTGGATGTACAATAACTGGAAAATATTTTGTTATGTTTGTGACAACATTGAGAGGTTGAATAATGTATTTAAGCTCAACTTTAATGAAGATTTATCCAACATTCATCCTACAATGTACAGTAAAAATTGTAGTTACTTTAGACTGTGTACACTAACACCAGAAATATGTTAAAGTGTAGCTGGATGCAGAGCGATAGATTTCGCTATGTTTTATGTGTGTTGTCAGGAATTTCAGGAATGTATGTGATTGTTTTTTTTCGCCAATTAAATTGCTTGAAAGCGTATTTTCAACCAAAGAAAAGACGTGAAATAAATCGTGCAAACTTCTGTTTGACTTGTATTTTATCCTAGCTATACGCGGAATAGTGTTCAAAGCGACAAGATTTTGATTTGGGATTTTGATCAAGAGGAAAAAGTGTAAAGGGGAACTGGGTAATATGCTCAGCATCTTAAAAATTACCCAAACGTTAGCTTATGTATATTTAGAACGCCTGCTTTGAAAAAAACATGTTTTATTTTGAGGGAAATAGCTTGGTATAACCACAAATATACTAAATTGACCTCTGCAGATAATATACAAGTTATGTGACCTTCAAATAAAGATGTATTAATTTTGACAACACAGATCAAAAAAATTTTAAAACTCAAGATAGCTGATATTGACTTACAAGACTAGGAAAAGTCGCATTTTGTTAGGCTCAACAAAAATGAATTTGAAACCATGTTAGATAGATATATAGAGAAAGATAATTTATTTGGTAAAGAAGGTCGTTGAAAAATGCAGTACAAACTGATGTGGACCTACTGCATGTATATATAAATATAAACATAACACTTGGCAAAGATTTTTAATAAATCGAAATATTGTGAAAATTTCTTGTGTGTTTTTTTGTCTTATATAAACGTCCTTATAAAAGGATGAAAGAAGGAAACTATTTTTCGTTGAACTTTAAGTTTCTTCCTTCACAGATTCATCAGCTAACTGAACTGGTTTTAAAATAAAGTAAAATTAATCCTGACTGTCGAGCACGTTCAGAGAAGATAAATGTATGCTAATATAAATGAACTAAAATTCCTCTCTGATAATTAACTAGTAGGAGTTTACATACTTAGAGAATGCAAATATAAAAACATGGGGAAAAACAAAAAACAAAAAAAACCTCTGAAAATCTAAAAAGCTGAAAAAATGACCAAGAACAGAAGGATTAAGAATTTAGAACCTAGATTAGCATGCCTCACAAGACAAAAAGAACAAAGAACCAAGGGTTTAGAGTAATGATGTGTAGTTCTCAAAGGGAAAAATATAATATAATAATAAAAAAGTTTCTGAATTTTGTTATATTCTTCCATGCAACATGCTCAAAATATATTTATTATAAAATAAATTAAATTATTAGATAACTATTATACTAAATAAAATAGACAATGTATATGTAAAATACAATGAAATATATAATACTAAACAGTACGATACACAAGAAGACATACTACATTTCAGAGAATATAACCAAATTTTTCTAGGCACAGCAAAAATGGGTTTGAAACCATGTGTTTATTTGTTCATTAAAGGAAGTGACGGTTAATAGCATTTTTGTTATTTTTTACATGAGAATATATATTCTGTAATGTGCAGGCAATTTGTATCAACACAAAAGTATATATTCACCCATAACTGAAAAATAAAACATCCACAATCAGCATTTTTGTCTCTTTGATAACACTTTTTCAGCAATAATATTGAGGTCTATTCTCTCTCTTATACGTTATCTTGTATTTTCATGCATTGCCAGTTATCATATCTGACTTGACAACAATTAACTTTCTTTTATTGAACATATCGTATTAAGCTGGGATTATCAACACAGCCACTGCGCACTATTTGCTTACAAAAGATTCAGTTTATTGAACAAACAGTCTTCAATTCCATCCAAGTAAAATAACAATGGCTCAAGCTTGATGATTGAAGGAATGCATTGAAATGCAGATATATAAACCTCAATAAAAGGGGTAGCTACATATCTAGCCTACCATTCTTCACTTAGATTATTAGAGGAATCAAATAAAAGAATAATTACAATATCAAGTCAGGAGTTTTATCATTGATTTATATAAGCAAGAACATTAATCACCAGTAATTCTAATACTTTCAAAACTCTGCTATATCTGTTTTTGTCCCTGACACAGTCATTGTCTTCTCTTGCCACTCATTTAATTAATTTAGAAAAACATTGTTTGTATTTTTTTAAAATATTTCATGCACAATCTAAAAACAAAAACATGACTACATATTTCTTATAGATAAAAGCTTACTACTTCATGTCTACATTCATCTTAACACATCCACATTTGAAAATGCAAAATCATATGAAAATAGACAAACATAGTAAGGAAAACTGAAGCACCCAGTGTCAGTGACACACTCAGCCATAACCACAGTGAAACGAAGCGATTTCTTGCACATAGTAGATATTCATACCGAGTTTTCGTTTGTTTTGAAATAGAAAATTTCTACCATTTCATTACAGGTATCCTAGCAGTTCAGAATAATATCACATGACATACAAGAATTTAGTGAAAGTCACGTGATTAAAGTGACGGAAAAAGATATAGACGAAAAGAAAATGGTGTAGATATATGCCCCAAAAAAATGAAAGTCGTGGGAGATCGTGGCCTTCCCTGATTATATTTTCACAAGATTTGATAAATGTAATGCTTTATCTTGCCTTGACAATTACAGGATATCAGGGAATTCCTCCTTCCATCGATATAACACCAACAGATTTCGCTCTGTGCTAGGCTATAAATGGCTGTTTATCATCCTTATAAGGCAGGATACAATTTAAATCTTGTTTAAAAGTCTAAAAGCTTCTTTGACAAAAGTCTATCTGAACTGAGATTGTACAGAAAACGTATAGATGAAGTAAAAAGTGGCTTTATGTGACTTATCATTTTGGTCGCTTCATGCCGCTTGGCCGCCATTTTTGACAACACACATAGGACCGTCTTTGTTTTCTTAAAACTAAAGAAATTCAATGAACATTTTTGTTTGTCGAATCTCGCTCTGCATCCAGATACGCTTTAACATATCCCTGGTAACACTGATTGCCCTACATGTTGAAGAACAGAATAGAATAGAATATTTATATTATTTGTCACAAAAAAAATTAAATACAAAGTATATAATAAGACGAAATAAAGACTGGAGACCACTCCAGTAGATAAATCTAAACAAAGGATGTGGCCACCAAAAAAGAAGGCAAAAAATATAGCTGCAAATAAATATATACAACAGAAAATGGAAGGATAAATTAAATGGCAGTAAACAAAAATAAAAAATAAAAAAAGTAAAAAAACTGTAAGAGTGAGAAGCTAGTTGCATGTTTAGGTATTGTCTTAAAAAGAAATCAGTGACCAGTTTTAAATTGGATAACACCACTCAGTATGCCAAGGAAAGATAGATAGCATTTCCATAAAATTCATGTGTTACATTCACATTAGGTGTTTTTTCGAAATTGTTCAACATTCTTGAATCATTTTACAGTACAATGAATTAGACATCGATCTGCAGCTTGCACAGGGAATTTTGTTGTGGCGATTTTATTGAACTATTGAAACGTAAACAACAGCTTAACATCGATATTCAAGAGTTGGAAGATCATCTTGAAATACTTCAACAAGAGGTTACACAAGTTGTAGCAGATAATGACAACAAACAATGAATCATCAGCCAGCAATAAGCCATCTAGAGAAATAAATAAAAGATAAAAAATAAGATAAATAAGAATCTCCTGACCTTAACATAGACACGCCGGAAAACATTGGTGTGTGTACTTCATCACTTGGTGTGACTTAAAATAAATCAGTGTCAAGGATATCACCACTTCAGGTAGATTTGTCTTGGAATTCGTTCTTAGTCATAACACAGAAACATTTTCTTAATTAAGTTCAAAAGAACCCATAAAGTTTTATGCAACAGTATTCCTAATGTTGTCAAACAGCATACCAACAACATCCATTTGCATAACAAATCAGATCATGAAGTTATTTGAAACACTCTTCTTGAAATTTAGCACAACTGTCTCAACATTTTTAACTCAACAGGGCACTGTCAGTTGACGAAAATGATTCAATGGGTGGCTACTATTTTTGACCATGTTCGAATTAATATTTATACACCATTGTGTTTCAATTGTTTTGTAGCAATTTTGATATTAGAGTTTTTGGATTTTCTCCGTAAAAACTGCCCTGATATAAACATCAGTCCAAAAATTCACATCATGGAACATCGCATGATCCCATTTTTTAAGAAAATGTGACATCAGCTTTCTATCGAGAGCAGGGTGGAGAGAGCATTCATTCAAACAAATGAAAAATTGATATATTAACATCAAAAATCCTGTCAGATATATTAAGGTATCTCATGAATCAGCACTTCCTATCTACTCTTACGTATATCACATACCCTCCCGAAGCTCAACAAATCAAACCCGCAGTACAATGAAGAAAGTTATCAGCATTAAATTAATTTATATGTGCTGTGCTGTATGTATTATTACTAAAGGAAATTACCTGTGTATCAAATTGTTATCCTGAAAAATGTGCTTCACACTTTACACATTTCCCCACTTCTGGATCTATTTGCCAAACAAAAAAAATGGCTACTGTCACAGATCTTTGTATAATGTTGATACATCTATTAACAACTCCATCACATAATATTTGATGCCTAAAAAACTCCAGGTTGTTCTTATTTCGTACAAAGTCTATCTCCAAAGGGGTTACTATGGAGAATCTTAAAAAAACTCTATAAGCTTCTCAAGTAAAATTTTCTAATAACCCAGGGAAACTTCTGTGATTATTATGTATTCCAAAGATTAGAAAGGACAAAATACAGTTTTTTATATCCAGAGAGTCTTTGATTAAAGAGAAGTTCGACCAGATGTTCAAATGGACTAGATCATGATTTCTGAGTGCACCATGTTTAATATCAACTTCATGAAAGTAATACGCGTTCCGCTTTATCTTAATTTTGCGTACGAAACAGCCGTGGTTCACGTCGAGATTATCAAACTCTGCAAGGAGTGGGGAGCGACTGACTTTGACGAGGCAATGGCTTTAGCAGCTTGCAAGGGTCACATTGAGATTTTCAGGTTGTTAAAGGAGTATGGTGCCATGGGTTTTGACAAAGCAATGCTAGCAGCAGGTAGAAAGGGTCACATAAAGATTGTTAAACTATGCAAGGATTGGGGCGCGACTGATTTTAATATTGTAATGATAGCGGCAGCTTCCAATGGTTATGTTGAGATCGTCAAACTGTGCAAGGAGTGGGGTGCAACAAAGTTTGACTGGGCAATGATAGTAGCAGACGATGATGATTACACTGTTATTGAGCACTTTGTTGGAGTTGGTTAGGTTATGATAGTATACATGAAGAGTTGTTTCCTGTATTCAATAAGTATACAAACTACTTATTGAACGACCTTGTAACTCCAAGGAAACTCACGTCGCATAAGCGTGTTTTGAATCCTTCAAGTGTTGGAAGACGCCACTCCAGCCGTTTTTAAAGATGACATTTGTTTCCTCACAGATAAAGTTGGCGTCGCTCAACTGCTTAGGATACCAAGTGAATAGCATCTTTGCCTGTCGTCTGATCTTCCTTGGAAGAGCTGTGCAGACTTGGGTGAGAAGCCATAGACTTTGTTTTTGATGACGTCCTGTGGTACTTAAACCTAAAAGAGAGCTCCTTCTCTTATTATGTATTTCATCATCTATAGAATCATCAATGATGAACAAGGTTTCCTGCCCTGCCAAGAGCTTGGAGAATCTCTCGATCCAACATAGTAAGTCCAGTTTGGGTGTAGGTTTGATCAGAAAAACCTTCCAGAGAATAGTACAGTCTTTATAGGCTGTATTCCATTTGAGGGAAGGACAGAGAATGACGATATAGTCAAGGTGGTGCTGGAACTAATTTTGTAGTAAGCGTAGAACCAGTTCCGTCTTTCCACAGCCTGTCGGTCCTGAAAAAATTGTCGTACAGGGATCTTTAACAAGGTCCAATTCTTTTAGTAGGCAACAATGTGGAAGCGTGCATTGGCGAAATTAATCTGTCCATCTAGTAGCACAAATACGTAACATTGAATGGCTCCCGCACCAACAGCTTTTTTGGTGATCTGCAGTGTGACACCATCTGACATGTTTTTGAAGTACCTCCCTGCATCAAGTAGAGTGTTGTCGGCAACACTTCGAAAGTCGATAAAAAGACAGTAATTAGAATCGAAGTAGTTAGCAGGACTAATGGCCGACTCCTTATCGAAACTGAAATACTTCCATGGCGGCTCATACATGTCTTTTGGAAGTAAACCGTGTGTAAAGAGCTGATTAGGCTCCCCTTCGATGGCAATATCTACCTTGATGAATTTTGGGTTGTAGTAATGGGTGTTATCCATAGCGTATGTTTTTGTTTGTCAGGATCAATAAAGAATAGAACAAGAGCTTTTGCAGCTGGCTTTTTTCAGATAGTCCTTGTAAATTTCCATCACATCCGCATTTTGAATGTCTTGAATAACATTTCCTTCGTAACTGATACTCAACTGTTCGATCAACGCCTACCGTTACTGATACCGTACATATTTATTATAAGAGATATGGATAAATTCGAAATGGATAGGAGAGATGAAGATGCTGTTGACGAGCAGTCATACAGTGTAGCTGAAGTGCCACAAATAGAAGACACTAAGTTCAGTGCAACTGGTCCAACTACTAAGCAGCTCAAGTAACAAGTGCTCCCGAGTCAGGTCAAGGGTCTATATGACAAACTGTCTAATCAGACAGGTCAAACACCTGAAGCCTTACATACGGATTACTCTAAATGGATAGGTCGTGACCTATTCGTTCTAGGAAAGAATGAAGCATTAACAACTGGGGATGAACAACTCAAATCAGAAGGTGCGATAGCGCGTAGTTTAGGGAAAGAAGATCTTCGTAACATAGGTTTTGAGATACCTAAGGAGATATCACTAAATGCGTGGATGAACAGTTTCAAGAATCTAGACAACACCGTACCGACGGAGCCTGAAATGGATAGTTTGAATAACAGTCAAGTCATCGACAAAATCTCAAATGTGGAAGAGGTATTAGATGAAAGGCACCCAAAAAACGTTAGATGTGGAGGAGATCGTACACAAGCAAGGGATTGAATTTCCTCTGCGTGAACTTAGAGGGTTTCAGCAATAAAACGAATACGTGGGGAAATGGAGAATAACGTAGAAAAACTGGACGAAGTCGACAGTCAAATGGCAAAAGAAGAACATAAACTATGTGAAACAAGTGATCCTGAAATGCAATTTGAAACTGGAGCGTGTAGCGCGACTAGAGGTGCTCAGTGGTAACCGCAAGGAGTGCTAGCCAGTGGTCGCCAACCAAAGAGACGGTGTTCAAAGTCCTCGACAAGAATAAAACATTAAGGGAGAAACTTTGCATCCTCTTTCGAGAGCAAGAGATCACAATCATTTCAATCTTAACAGCGTTTTCGCTGGTAATATCAACGATAGCAACCACTCTCACAGGTGGTGGCGCTCCTCCTCATACCCCAGAAAGTCTTCCTGCTTCTGGAAGAGCTGGTGTTCAACAATGGTTGAAGACGCAGCTCAAAGCACTTGAACGTCTTCTTGGAAAACTTGCAAGCAAACTTGGAGCTGCATTGCCTGGGATCATCGGAAGTGTTGTAAGCAGGTTCTTAAACTTTCCAAAGAAAGGAGTCATAGCTATAGCAAACAACTCATGGCTAGTCGTAGTTTTGGGGGGTTGGTATGATAGGCATCGGGCTATGGTTTGAAATACAAAAGAAGCGAAATTAATCAACCGCCTACCCACATGAGAGCCTGATTTTCTTCTTCGTGTTGCTTAGCCAGAGAAGATGTTGGAAAAGGATGATGATGCTGAGGACGACGACGAGGGTGTGAAGAAACCATTCTGCGACCCTAAAATCCTCCCAGGAAGTGTTGTTTAGGTGGTGGTAGTTTACTGATGTGAGTCGCAACGGTAAGCTTTGTCGAAAAATCAGAGATGTTGTCGAGATTTCCTAGCTTTAAATCGTTGGGTATCAGGTATGTACCGACCGCAACTCCATAATCAGGTTCCGATCTGGCGTAACCTCCCTTTATCCCATGAATTTTGAAAAACCTTGTTAAAAAATTATTTCTGTATAAATTCTGAGTTATTAGGGTGCTAAAAACTTGAAATTCATCATGATTTGTATTTTGGGCCCAAATTGGGGAAATTGGGCAATGACTCCATTTGGAGAAGTGGGAGAAAAAATAAAAAAATAATTTTTTTCCCTGGTAAAAATGGTTATCTGCTAACTATAACAAGTTCATATGAAGTATTTTTTAAAGTTTTTAGGCATGTTTACAAAGCAACTATACAACAAATAAACCAGAAAACCTTTATAGAAACTATTTACAGAATGGAAATGTTCGCGAAGTTAGTTCAAATGTTCTAGTTCAACTGTCCATCAAAAGTTCAACTTATTTGTTATGAAATGTTTTGAAACAATTTCTGTCTTACAAAAGACATAAATGCAATTTACATTTTGTGCACATGTTTCTCGAGTACGCTTGGCATAAGCGATATCTATTTTTTGTCTCCACAGCTTCTGGCCAATCATAGCGATAGCGACATTCTGAGCAAGGTGTTGGAACTGCTGCACGCTTACTTTGTGTACCATGTTGGTTATCAATGCTTGAACGTTTTGTTGGACGACCAGGCTTGGCAACAGTTACCGGTTTATTTGCGTGGATCAGAGCATTAGCTAAATCACCAGAAAAAGATAACAGAGATTGCATTTGCCTTTTTGGTTTGCCATATTGAACGAAATGACGCCGATACAAATTCCATGCAATCACTTTACAAATATCTATCAAGTGCCAAAAGATTTTGACATACCAACGTTTGGTCTTGAATTTTATTTTATATAATGCTATGAGCATATCTACCAAATCCACACCACCCATACTTTTATTGTAAGAAAGTATGATTTGTGGACAGGGAATATTTTTGTACGATTTGGATGCTTTATCCCAACGTTTTATTGTACCCATTGGCTCGATTCCAACATAATTCGAGGCAACTTGCACGGTTTTGTTATCAACCCATTTAGCAACTATGATACCAGAATTGCTATCAACTCGGTAGTCTAATGCACCACGACCTTGCTTTTCCAAATCCTTATTTGCTGATAGAGGACAATGGGCAATACGATCATCAACTCATCAACTGCCTGGTACTCTTCAGGCTCAAACTTTATGCATTCATTTCTCACAGCATCGATTATCGGTCGGACTTTGAAAAGTTTGTCATCTTCATTGTTTGCCAGATCATTATCTACAAAGTGCAAATTTTGTCTCAACTTTTCATATCGATTTACTGGCATTACGTCAGCAATGGGAGCAAAACGAGTTTGTTTCGACCAATAACATTTATAGTTTGGTAATGGCACTATTCTCATCAAAATTTGGATACCAATGAAAGAATTAATTTCATATTTATTAGTGTTTACAGAAACACCTGACTTTTGCACACTGTACAAATTTGTATTTTGTACAATAATGTCTAACACATCCTCTGTAAAAAACATCCTAAAATATTGGAGTGGTGTAGGTGATTCTTCTGGAGGATCCGAAAATGTAACTTCGAAGTGATGGTCACTTCTAGGTCCGTCGTGTTTTCTCCAAGGATAATTCCGGCTTGATTGATTAGTTGAATTAGTTGTTGTGCTGTCATTATTATTCGCAGCTTTATTTTTAATTAAATTTATTAAAGGAATGTCGTCACTTTCATCGTCAGAATCATGTTCATCAGAAGTCATAACAGCAGGATCTTCAGATTTATTACTTTGATTGATCTCTACTTCATCCTCTTCATCATCTGATAAATCAGATAATTCCGAATCACTTCTAGTTACAAAATCGATAACATCCACTAAACTAATTTTTTTAGACATTATATTCATTTACTATAAACCTATAATATCAAACAAGAGTTTACATCTATCAAACAGAAACAAAATAATCAGTTGTTTTTTTACTAAAACAAGAGCCAGATGGCGCAAAACGGTAGCAGCAAAAGTACTTGCCACAAGAATACTTTTAAATTTGAAATTTTACTTAAAGTTCTTAAACGTTCTGTAAACGTTATTTCTTGAGATATCTTACTGGTGGAAAACAGGCATAAACGATATTATAATGTTTAAAATTACTAACTCGTGTAAATAGGGTCTAATCGCAACACACCAGCAATTTAATTTATTAGAAGACAAAAGAATTATACATGCATGAGCTGTTTATAACGTACGTTTTTTTTATAAGAGCTTATGTAGAAAAAAAAAAACGCGTTTTATCGAAAAAAAAATGTATGTTTTGAATTATAATTTTTTGAAACCGAAAATGAATTCAAACAGATAACTGCCTTTTTTTAACTCGATTTTTGAAAACCTTGATGTTCAAAGACAGAACAGATAGCTAACAAACGTAGAAAGTAATAAGAAAGTCTGATCTGTGCTTTACTGACACGAAAAACATATCTATTTTCAAGTGCCAAAGTTCATTGATTCAGTACCATAAAAGTAACTAAAAGTCCCAGTTTTATGTAGATCTATTTGATTAATATCCATTCCTTCATCAATTAAGTGATAAAATATCAAAGAAAACGTATTTTAAATGTATGTGATTGAAAACCTTCGAAAATTCAAAAGGCTGCGTTCGTTCATTAGAATGTATATTGAGTTTTTAGTGGGGACTCGCATACTCTAAATCGTAGGCTAAAAACTGCCGTTTCGGACGGAGTAGTAGTAGTAGTAGTAGTAGTAGTAGTAGTAGTAGGAGTAGTAGTAGGAGTCCAAGGGTGTTTTAATACGGTATTCGCTTACGCTGCTACCGTAAAAAACACAAAAAACTACCCATATGTCATAATAGTGAGTTTTAGCAAGACGACGCGGACGTTAATTTGGGGTTTCCCCGGAGGAAAAATGGCCTGGACTCTAATGTTTATACCGCGTCGAGTTTCGTGAAGTTGCGTTCACAACTCCATTTTGGCCATTTTGACGTTCTCTGGAAAACGTGATAGACTTTGAGATGGAAAACATTGATTCTAAGAAGAAAAAGTAAGTTGTATTAGCAATTTTCATTAATTTCTGCTTTGTTTTTGAAAATTTGAGTATAATGAACGTTTTTAAAGATTCTGTTGTTTACTGAACTATGAATTCAGTTTTGTTTGGCTTTAAAAAAAGACATGCAGGTGGTCAGAGGCAGAAGAGAAGTGTTGGATGGCATTTTTAACATATCAAAAGCTTACGTTTTTCTTTCATTTAGAGAAAATATGCAGTGGAATGAGGACAAAGACATTTTAATGTTGAGAGAAGTAGCATCAAATGGCATTTTTACTTTCAAAAGTGGTTCTCGTGAAAGAGGTGCCCTTTGGCAAGTCATTGCCACAAACCTCGCAGGCTTTGAAGGCTTTTATGCAATAACAAGTCGTGGTGTCAGGGAACGATGTACTTCATTAATGAAAAAATTCCAAACAAAGAACAACACTGAGATTAGATCAACTGGTCAAGGTGGGGAGGAGCCTTCAGAGTTAGACCAGTTGCTGCAAGATTTAGTGGATCTAAGTGCTGACTCAGAGGTTAAAAAAGCTGAAGAGAAACAGAATAAGACCATTGAAGCAAATGCAGAACAGCAGAAGGCGCTTGATATACGCCAAACTGCCATGGAGTCTTTACGAGAGACAAGAAAAAGAAAAGCTGACCTAAGTGATTCAGGAGAACCTAGCAGTAGTACAAGGAGACGTTCCGGGGGCGATACGATTGCTATTTTACGAGAAAAAATGGAAGCCGATAAAGAGCATAGAAAGATTGAATTGGAACGTCGAAATGAATTTCAACAAATGTTTCTAGCACAACAACAAAATCAACAGAAACAGTTTGAATTTATGGCCCAACAACAGCTTCAACAGCAGCAGTTTCTGGCATTATTGTTGAAGAAAAAAGATGATTAGTTAGACTTGATCGGAACAGTTCTGCTAAGAACATTTTGTTTTATTGGCTTTATTTTGTGTTATATACCACTAGCGGAAGAAATATCTAGTTTTTTTTTAATTTTTTGTTACAAACACTAAGTTTGAAAATTCGTTGCATTTTTTCATTAATTTCCGAAAAATCTAGCTTTTTTTAAGACAGAAAAGTTACTGATCTTGGTCCTGATACAAACACCTAACATTTAAGAGATGCAAAAATATATGTACTTTTAATCGTTTCAATCTGCTGTTTGCTTGTTGTTATGTTGATTTTAAGTTTTTTGTTTTGTTCATGGTTTTGATGCAGTCTTACAAAACTGATAATATCTTATGTTCTGTTTTTTGCACTGACAAGAATAATGAATGATAAATAACTGGAGGAAGCTACAAGAATCATAATGTAAGATGTTTTTGCCTTTATTTATGATGGCCATGAAAAAATTATCATAAAAAGAAGAATATATCTCATGTGTACTTTTATTGTGCATACTTTTATTTTTTATTATTATAACTTAAAAAGGTTTTGTATATATTTATGACAACTTTTGAAGTGTAAATATTATCTTGAGTTTATTGAATATTTGTCCAAACTGATATTATTGGAGATATTCCCGTGCAGAAGGTGGGTCCAATTCAAAAAATGTAGAAACTTGATTACCATAGAAGCATGCATGGAGATTTTGTAGCAGTGCACAAATACTGTATGTTTTTCCAATAGGTGAAAGTCCAATTTTAAGTTCTTTCTTATAGTCAACAAATTTATAATATTTCTTTATGTCACCGAATAGCCACTCTACACTAACACGAACCGTTTTCATAGCTTTATTGTAATCAGCCTGCGCAGGTGTCAGAACTGCTCCTCGAAATGAGGCTTGTAAATGTAAATTCAAAGGATAGGCAGGATCTCCATACACGCATAAAGGATTCCCTTGAAAAAATGCTACCCTCTGCAACTCAGGAAGTAAATTTGATTGATGAAGCATAGTACTGTCGTGTCTTCTACCTTCGAAGGGGCCTGCCAAATTTGCAATTAGTCTATTAGGTAAGGCCACACTCTGAAATTTTAATGCATGGACCCTCTTGTGACCATTATAAACAACTCTTTGATTAACATTTGGTCTACAAATAGGGATGACAGTACCATCAATGAAACCAAAGCAGTTCTGAAGTGGGGCCCCTTTATTGTTTACAACTTGAGCATAGTTATTCAAAAATTGAGGTTGCAGGAACCACTGATTCCAAGAGCTCAGTCGATGGTTATGGTCTCTGTAAACAAAGTTCTGAACGTGATTGAATAAAATACATATTTCTGTCTGATCCCTTCCAAATACAGGAACCATATCAGTGAATCTGCATGGAAAAGCTAGTCTTTTGAGAAGAATGCAAAGGCCCTCGACTCCAGAACATGTAATTCTTTCTGGTGTGGTTATTTTCTCTGGAAAGTGCATATATTGAACCAAGTCATAAATCTGGGAGGCATGAAACCTGAAGTGTTTTTCACATTGGGCTTCATCAAATGTATCGAGATCAAATAATGGATATTTCCAATACGGATAAACTTCTCTTGATTTGTTTAAATCATACAGCAAAATAAATTCAATGTCATCGATGTAATTATCAACGTAAGAGAGCAAAAGAGCATCTCTAACAGTTTTGAGACTGTTAGCGGTAGCCATTTTAAGTTTCATTCCATACGTTCGAAAAGATAAAACAATTTTCCAAGAAGACGCGAACGTCTTTCAATATGATAAAAAACCGCTTGCAAAAACGTCCGCGTCGTCTTGCTAAAACTCGCTAATGACTGCATATGGAGTCATACACTTTTGAAAAAATATTTAAATACTAAGAAACAGATCATTGCAGACAAACTTATTGTTAATTCATAGAAGTACTTTATGGTAAACACAACAGAGTAAAAAATCTGTTGTTCGCGATTAAAATAAGACACCAGACAACTTTTTGCTACAGCACATGTAGCCTGTGTTGTGGTCTGCTACAACAATTGTATTGCAAAATTCGCACTTATTGTTGTCTTTGTTTGACTCAATTGTCCCTATTCATTCAGGCAGGCTCTCTTGGGCTTATTTAGTTCTGTGTAGCTCAGGTGCCAATTATATCTATATATATATTGTTCTATTGTATGTTGTCATAGTTACACTTATTGTTTATAATTATCATTCTAGTGATTTGTTCTATTGTATGTTGTCATGGCTACACCTATTGTTTATAGTTATATGACACACCCAGTTATTGTGATTAGAACTGATGACTATTAGAATGTAATTCAATTTACAGATCATGAGTTTATATAATTTGAACTTTGAACCCTTGTAAAATACACAGACTTATTCAATATATTTATACATACTAGCCGCCAAGGCGGCGTCGCTCGCCGCCCATGTCCGCCTGCTCTGTATCACTGTATCAATAAACGTCAAATTTCCTTATAAACGGCTCGTAAAACTTGTGTTCAACCAGAAGCATATTCGAAGTCACAACCTCTCGTAAAACCAATCTTTTAGCAGTGTAACAATACACTCAAAACGTAGAGAGGGAAAACTTCAACTTTTTATTAGCTTTTGTTTTAAAAAAGTTACGCGCTCTAACATGGGTGCTATCAAACGTACGGGGGAAATGGTTTCTCTTCTTAAAAAGATCACACGGGAGGAGAGAAAAAAAGGCACGTGCTAAATGAATAAAGTGAATAAAAAAAAACGTTCGATCTGATTAATAGATTAAAAGAAATCGATTAAAACAAATTAAGACAACTATTATGACAAAAGCAAAAAAAAATATTTTGTATCATATATCTTTTTTTACCTATCGGTTTTTAAACATTTTGATTGCTCGAAAAAATGTTCACCCGTCTCAGACAGTCAGGCAAGGATACGTTAGGATACACTGGTAAACCGCACGTTTTGCCACTGCTTTATGTCCAAAACGTTTAATCAGTTAGTTTCAGTTAGTTTGTATTTAGTTGATGTATTGTTTTCAAAGCCAAGTCAACGTGGAATATAAAACTAACAATAATGATAAAAACAAAACGTTATTCCTATTAGTTCATCAGCCAAAAAAAGTCACGTTCGATTGGGGTTGCAATGTATTTGCTTCGAACTCACGTCGCACACAAAAAAAGAAATAATTTCGCTCACAACTCAATCTACCATTTTGCGTCACTTACAAACAAACAAACAAACAGACAGAGAATCGGCTATTAATATATAGATAAGTTAGATCAGTATTTAATATCTGGTCCTTAATTTTGTATTTAATTGATATAAACATTTGCATCACTTCATTGTACCCACTTGGCTATGAACCTCTAAAGAAGACACTCACTTGTTAAGTGTTACTTAGGTTTACTTAGTCAATGTCACCTTTTGTTTGATCTTTATCAAATATCTATGGCATCTTATGTATTTACGTGGACACATAAGTGATGCAACTGCAGAATCCAGCTTAGGGCAAACTGGTCAGTATTTAAATATTTATTAAATTATTTTGTTTAGTTATTGTATGCATTACTGATGGGTTTATTATTCATACCCTATTATATATTGATATTACATAGTAAGCTTTGTAATTTTTAGTTTGAACGTGAGCTACTGGTATTCAGTTCAATAAAAAGCTTGTTACAAACACCCTGTGTACTGGATTCTTGCACCCAATTTAACAGCACATGTATCTCCTTCAACAACACTTTGAACTTTTGATTTTTCTTGTTGAAAAACTGCTAACATAAGCGCTTTAAAGAACATCTTTATTGTGTTTCAATTAGCTTATGTAACAGCTACACGAAACATGAAAACTTGGTATAAGTCCGTACTTGGTTCAAAAATTATGTAAAAGGAAAGTTTATGATGCCATATGGAGTCATTATGGCATAAAGGGTTAAGGCTTTCTGGAGCTACAAATCTCTTCCGCGAAAGAGGTGTTTTTCAGGATCGCTTGTTCTACTGCCGTCATGAAAATCTTTTGGGCATCACCCGCTATAAAGGAACGTGCACTGGCCTGACTTTCCAAAAACATTCGCGCATACATCCGCGTACTCTGCGACAAGAGCTGTATACCAGCTCTACTTAACCGGGCATTAACATTATTTTGAACGTAGAATTCCCAACTCTTACCGATACTCCGCATGCGAGCGGGGTATCGCCAGAAGAACTTGTCAGCTGGTATGTCAAACTCTGCAGAGAGCGTCTTGAACGCACTTGAACTGTATTTATTATCTTGCGGGTTGAAGCTTAGTTCACTTGGTAGAGGAATTTCAAGTTGCCTCAAGATGAGAGGTATCTGAAAGTAGACGTGAAAGCGGTAGATGGTCGCAATCATAGGGTTCTTATGGTGTACATGTTGCGGGGATACGCCGCAACTAGTCGTGGCTAACCATGTAGAAAAAGCTAGTTGTCCTGGGTACATGTCGATATCGAGCCATCTGTCTTTGTCTAGTCGCGCTGCATGGTCTGGTATGAGCTGATCTTGGAGAAATGAGAAAATATTGCGAAACTTAGCAATGAAAAAGTTCCCCTGTTGATCCACGACGATCCGTTGCTCCCAGAGTTCCTTAGCAGCTAAGAACGTACTGGGTTGCCCGAATTTAGGTATTTACCTCGCCTTGTAGTTCATTTCTCTCATAATAAATGCAGCAGCGTGAAATATATATGAACTAGCCGCCAAGGCGGCGTCGCTCGCCGCCGATGTTCACCTGCTCTGTATCACTGTATCAATAAACGTCAAATTTCCTTATAAACGGCTCGTACAACTTGTGTTCAACCAGAAGCATATTCGAAGTCACAACCTCTGATAAAACCAATCTTTTATCAGTGTAACAATACACTCAAAATGTAGAAAGAGAAAACTTCAACTTTTTATTAGCTTTTGTTTTAAAAAAGTTACGCACTCTAACATGGGTGCTATCAAACGTAAGGGGGAAATAGTTTCTCTTCTTAAAAACATCACGACGGAGGAGAGAAAAAAGGCACGTGCTAAATGAATAAATAGAATAAAAAACGTTCGATCAGAACGCTTAACAATTAAAAGAAGAAATTAATTTGTTAAAAGAAAAGCAAAAAAAAAAAAAAAAAAAAAAAAAAATTGTTTTGATATAATACTCTTTTTTTACCTATCGGTTTTTAAACATTTTGATTGCTCAAAAAAAAAGTTCACCCGTCTCAGACAGTCAGGCAAGAGATAGTGGCAAACCGCACATGCTGCCACGTTCTGCCACTGCTGCTTTTTGTCCAAAATGTTTAATCAGTTAGTTTCTTTGTATTTAGTTGATGTACTGTTTTCAAAGCCAAGTCAACGTGGAATATAAAACTAACAATAATGATAAAAACAAAACGTTATTCCTATTAGTTCATCACCCAAAAAAAGTCACGTTCGATTGGGGTTGCAATGTATTTGTTTCGAACTCACGTCGCGCACAAAAAAAGAAATAATTTCGCTCACAACTCAATCTACCATTTTGCGTGACTTACAAACAAACAAACAAACAGACAGACGGAGAATCGGCTATTAATATATAGATGTCACTCATCTAGGAGAAACCAAGTGACGAACAGAGTTAAAAGAAGGCACAGAGATTGCGATAAAAGAAGCAGTATTATACGTGGGATGGTTCAACCTGGAAAAGCATCAAAGGGTAACCATCTCGAAAGATCAAGTAGCTCCAGACTCCGATCCAATCCACATTGACTTCGCACCTGGGTTGTATACGTCAAAGAATATTCGCGATAATATAAATGCAAGATCACTTCAAAGCGTATATCTAGATCAGATATGTGATGGTAAGCTTCAGTTATCAGTATCCAAAGGGTACCAGGTAATAATTACGGAAGGTCTTTTATACTTGCTAGGTCTAAAAAGTTCGAAACATGGATTTTTCATAGAAGGCCTCAACAAGTCCTTTTCAAACTTTTCCCCGTTCAAGTCTATACGGCTGTACTGTTCAGAATGTGAAAACAGTTATATTCTGCTGAACGGTACAACTACGAAAACCGTACACATTTTTAGACTTCAGAAGCCAGAGTACGAGTATGGCGACATCATGTCGTATCACTATGAACGTCCTATGTTCACCAAAAAATTAAGGTTCTCAACGCGAACGTTTAGTTTTTACGTCACCGACGATCAAAACAGGAAACTTGATTTACAAGCTATCAATATGCTCGTCGTCTTAAAATAAACAGATGGCCATGTACGATGTGAATACGGAGAAGCTATACCCTGTTTTATCAGACTCTGAGGATGGATACGCACAAAACTATAGAATTCAAACGGTCAAAGAAACGGAAGCATACCTATCTCAAAAGATAGGATACCGAACATCTTTAGAGCGCAAATTTTTACACTACTCAACAGTTGCGAAATATATATCTTACTTTCTGATCGCAGTGAATGTTGTACTCTCTGGTGGTGAGATTACATGCTTGGTATCAGGAATGGATACTTCGATCAGCTTCGCGCTGTGTGTGACAGCTCTCGTTGTGGGTCTAATAATGATAGGCATTCAAAAAAGTGGCTCTATTTTCGATGTAAAAAGGGCGGAAAATCATGATATCGCATTCGCTACGCAGACCACTCTAGACAGTCTGCGTGTGTTAATATCAAAAGTCTACGAAGACGGTACCATTGATCATCCTGAGTTTACTCGGATTAACAGCGCTAAACAGGTATGAAGCGAGTTCTGCAAAAACAGTAAAGGAAGGTGATCAAACAGCTTTATGAACATCAGAAGAAAGAGCTTTTGGAACGTGGAAGGAAAGAAGGTCGTGAAGAAATCGCATAAAAGCTCGTGAGCAGTTCAGATACCCCGAGTGCACCTGCTAAATGATGTATGAGTCACCTCCGCCTTATGTTTTGTAGCTTGGTAAAGCTACAAAACGACATCTCACAAGGGGTCCCAACGGTTGGAAACCCTCTTCAAGTTCTACTCTATTAAGTTGCTCACCCTTCATAGTATCTATGTCATGTCAATATCGAACATACACTCGAGCATTTCCCGCGTATTAACATCGGGCAGAGTGAAGTGGATTTTGTATGTGCCTCAACCCTAAGAACTTACCAAATTTTCCTCTGTGAATGAATGGTTGGTTTTGTTCATCAAAAAGTACTTCAACTGCTGCTGATCCGTTGAATAAAGATAAGGTCATCTTTTTTTATTTATAGAAAAAGAACTTCCAGCCTTGGAGGTCAAGTAAGTGGAGACATTTACTTGAACTAATACTTGCTATAGCCAACCTCATATCCTACGATCTCTCTTGTTTTAACATTAATCTCTTCACCTTCTGGTGATGTATAAATCTGTCTGGATGCTTTCTTCGAGAGTTCCCAAAGAAGTCTATTCAGTGCACAATCTTGACACTCGGGGAAATCTGTCTGACATCATGCTTCTGGAAGAGCTTAGCTGTTTCCGACTTGAACTCTGAACTGTTATCTACATAGAGCTTCTCAGGCCACTTTAGTGGACCCTTTTTATAAATGTCAGCAAACATCTCTGCAACGTCGCTCGCTTTCTTCGTTCTCAGAGGTCTACTCGCTTTATACTCTGAAGCAATATTGATCACATTGAAAGCGTACTTATACGTATTCTGATAGACCTTGTCATGAGAAAGATACAAGTGATCGGCCTGGTGTATCTTGTTCACCCTGGTCACGTAAAAGAGGGATAATCGATGCGCTGAGACCTTGGTAGATGCATCTGATATAAACTTGACGATCTAGCCACTCCAGAACTTGCTTCTTTGTGAATCCAGACACAGCCTTCTGAAGCTTTTTATTGGCTTTCTTCCCTTTCCACAAATTCCCTGGTTTACAATAGATGTCATGCAACTTTTCAGTCATTTATTACATACGGTAGAGCAGAAATCCAACAATACCTAGATTTCCAGCGATCGCTACTAATTCATCAGTCTTTCGAGATTCAGAAGGGTTATAAAAATCCGTTAATCCAGGTCTAAGTGGTAAAGGTGGGAGAAGCTGTTGTGCGCGCTCTCGATTCCATTCCATTTGTGGTTGTCTTGCGCGCGTTCTTCTTCATCTGCTGCTGCTTCCTCATCAACAGAGAGAACCCTCTCTGCATAGTTTCTAAACGTGAAAAGTGCTGCACTTACTGCTACTCCTATTAAGATGCTAACCATTTCTTGAAGACGAAATTTTATCCTTGAGTGCGTAATCATCTGACAAAATTGCCATTTTAAGGTATGCTCCAAGTTTTCCCAAGTAAGCTAAATCTAGCTTTGCGAATGAAGCTCCTACACTGAAGAATTTCTTTCCAGCGTACGCGTACAAGCTTGTGTAGCCTAGTAATCGTCCCATTTGCCACATGTTATCAATGAATTCTTTCTCCATTAATATTAAGCAAAAACAATGCTGTTTTTGTGCTTAAACCTTCACGCCAGTGTCAGTGTAAGGCTTAGCAGAAGATTGTGTGTTGTAGTAGTAGACTAACAACCCCTCTGCTAGAACAGCTATTGCACCACTAGCTACTCAAGTCATACTTTTCTTAGTAGGTACTTGCGTAGGTAATTGTAACATTGTCTTTCTATTCTTTCAGTTCCACTCTGCTAGCTTCTTCTCACTCGCAACTCTTCCAGGGTTCTCCGATTTTACTATCTTCTTGTTGTTGTCGCTCATTCATTTGACGCTCTTCCACGTGTTTTGCGAACTTATTCCAATCAAGATCATTTTTACCAAAAATGATCGCAAACAGCGCGAAAGGACCGAGAAAAGACTTTGAGTAGATAGTAGACCCTATCACATCCATCGGTGAAACGTTAGGTATAGATGCAGCCATATAACTTGTGATGGAGTTAGTGATAAGTGGATTGCCGTTGATCTCCCCCATCATCTGCGTAACATCTCTCACACCCTCCAAATTAGATGCCAGAGCGTTAAAATTAGGCGTTTCTTGCTGCTGTTGTGGATTCGTGTATGTTTTGTATAGGTTTCCGATAGTCTTGTCACTCATCTTACTCAATCTTTCAACTGTCCAAGTTTTTACCACCGAGATTTTGACGACTTTGGACGGCAAATATAAGTTCTGCTCTTTTCTGAGCTTCTGCAGGAGTATCGACTGCGTCTAGAAATCCATCGATATTCATGATTAGCTTTATTATGTGACGGCTCTTCCAGAAAAAAAACATCCAAAGTCCATTCTGAATGCAGAAACAGACGACTACTTCATACATTTTTCTTTCATGTAATGGTGATGAGCTACATGAAACGAATATTATATATTACATCACCTTCTTCCAGTCCTTGCATAACTTAACAATCTCAACATGATCATTGAAAGCTGCAAACTCCATTGCCTCGTTAAACTCTGTCGCACACCACTCCTTGCAGAGTTTGATGATCTCGACGTTACCCTTACAACTTGCTACTACCATTACCTAGTTATAATCTGTTGCACCATATCCCATGCAGAGTTTAACGATCTCGAGGTGCCCATTTCCAGCTGCATTTTCCGTTGTCATGTTAAATTTCATCGCACCCCATTCTTTTCACAGCTTTACAATATCAATGTCACCATCGAGACCTACTCTACTCATCACCTTGTTTAATTCCGTCGCACACCATTCCTTGCACAGCTTCACAATTTTGGTGTCAACATTTGCAACTATTATTTCCCTCCATTTCATCAAACGTTTGATCTTCCACTTCTGCAAACTATTTTTAAAAGCATTTACGAATTGCTGATCCATCTCCTTTTGTTATAGTTCTGTTTTACTCCAACCATGACCATATTATTGGAAATAAAACTCTCTTAGGAGAACCCCTAGGGTTTTTGTTGTTGTTGTTGGTTTTGTGATACCCTAGAGGATTTTTAATTCATTGTCTTCGATCTAACCGACACTCCACCCTGGCTTCATTGTCATCAGCTCTGGGCTATACCCCTAGATCTTGGACTATTTGTGTGTGACTACTTGCCAACTCCGACTGCAACGCACGCAATGACCGTTCATATTCTGTTCGAGTGTATTACATCTAGGCACAGTTTTTCCCGACAACTTTTGGCGCATTTTGTGGTGAGTCAACGCTTGATGTAGGGCTCTTATATCTATGACATACTCACGCTTGTTGCGGAGATCTGGTACAAGTTTTTCCACCTTTGCAAGCGTCATTTTTTCAGGTAAAAATGGTAAACTATTTTGAGCATCATGTAGCCACTTTGGATAGTCGATATCCACCTTCAGTAGATAGCCATACTCATTCTTCTTAACTAAGTTTGCAGTACCTTCAGGTGTGAACTTCTCAACAATTTTTACCCATTTAAATCCATGTATTGGCAAGTCTGATGCCATAGCCCAACCGTAAAGGTTATTTGCATTAACGTACATTGCATATGAGGGTTCCTCGTTCAGATCATATTGATCATCCATATACTTGTTGTTTACTTTTACATAGAAATGTACAGCTTGTGTTATACCTCCTCGTATACCTCTCTCGAACATTCACAGCATGTTTATGCCTGTGAGCAGCTCTAACTCTAATCGGCTATACTTCAAGGCTCCTTTTCACGCCAAACCGGGTGCTGTGTAGAAATAGAGTGGATCCAATTGGTAGTGATGCAAGCATGTATCCCGAAACGTTTCAAAAACATCTGCTAGCAGTAGAACGTCCGTTGCCAAGTACACATCTTGGTAATCTCCAAGTGCTATCACATCTCCTACTGTAGACATTCTATTCCATACCTGTTGTGCATGTTCATAGTCTTTGTCACTTACACCACACATGTTCAGCTTGCTGTAGAAGGCTTCTTTTGAAGGTACCTTTGTCTCTGCAAACTTTTCCCAACTATTCATATACTCGTATGGATATACACCTTTGCGACGCATCAACTTAAAGATGCTATCTTCCTTGTAAAAGCATCGAAAATTTCTACACTGCTCATCGATAAGATTACAGGACAATTTATCCAAACTTGATGCCATGAATCTACAGCTGTCGATGAATCTCAGTTTGTTCTTCTTGTACACTTGTGCACCGTCTGAGTTGACAAAACCAGCAAGTGGTATTGCTATTTTGACATGGAAGGATATATACTTTTCCCTGTTTTCTGCGATGCATCCTAAATCCTTCGTGTTGTACTTTTCCCCAAGTTTTCTAATGGAGAGGTGTGCATCATATCCACTTAAGTTGTGAAAGATGATAGGTAGATGATGGGAGATCTTAAATTTTGGGTCGCAATTGTTATGTGCAGCACCTCGATATAAACCTGTATAGTGACAGTGGTCTCTGAGTTTACGATTTTGAGGATCTGAAAATGGTTGCATACATATGTGACAAGTTTCTACATCCCGATGATCACGCTTCTGAACATCCATCAGTTCTATCATCGATTGTTCTGGAAATATTGCATAAAACCGCTTAACTTCATCTTTCAGATGATCCACACACTTCTTTACACAATCTTCCCCTCTGTATATTTTTTGAGGACCGGGCACATTCCATACGCAAACTTGCTGTACGGACACTATCCTGAAGGTACTTCGATGGTGTTTTTGTGTTCTTCTCTCTCCCATCTTACTTCATAGGTACTAAAATACCCTCGAAATTTGCATAGATACCAAAAGGTACTCTGAACTGCATCTCTCCATTGTTATACTGTAACTATTTTTCCTTTTCTCCAAGCATCTCCACTCTGATTCGTTTATTGCCAGAGCAGTATACATAGTGTTTATCTCGTGACTCTACATTGTGAAAACCATTTAGACAGTTGATGCAAAAGTGCTGTGTATGTTGATGACTTGTGTTTTCTTGACTCAACAACGTTGAAAGATTCTTGATAGCTGTATAGTGATTCTTCTCTCCATCACAAACCATCCACAGATTGACTTGCTTCTTTGCGCTAATGTTACGATTAGATTCTCGCGTGGTGTTGATCCCCCTCTTTGTAGACTTTTCTTCAATATATAGTACGTTCACCGCTATGGCGGGATTATTTTTTTTGAACTTTCTTATCTTGTCTATTGCTACAGGAAATTCAAAACCATTCCAGTTGTACTTATTCTCATACTTTTTTTCGCTTTGAAATGCGATGTAGATCTTTTCCAATCTCTTCGTAATGTAGTGCTGATATTACAACCCACTTGAAACATTCTTCATCATCGTTTTTAGGATTGATGATTGTCTTTTGTGAGGCTATCCAGGATGGTAGTTTGATGTATGAAGATTCTCTTATCACCTTCAGCTTGTGAAAGTCTACGTCTAGGTGCATGATGTGATCGATGATGAAGCTGCTTTGTGGTAATGCAGGATGCTGTACTAGGGTTTTCATATATGCAAACATCTCATCCAATATCTGTTACATGTCACTACCTTGAAACACTCTCGTCATCAAGCTGTTAAAACCTTTATTTATCCCTAAATATGTATCTTCAGTTCTCGTTGTGTCATCATCTTCATCTCCTTCTATATCATCATCTTCAAGTTGAATTAAATTCTTGTTACGCTTTTTCCACATGATCCATAGAGAAAGTTGTACTTTAGCAGACCCCATGTCCTCAACCTGCTCTTCCATCAATTTCGTCACATTTGGTATCACTAGCGTGAAGTATTCATCAACATCAGCGTTTGCTTGAGCAGCTATACGAAAGCTTTGGAAAGTTTTATGTCGTGCATGCTTATGCTTCATAGGTATAAAATCATCACATACTTGTGTTGTTGGTGTCTTCCATCGCCTGTTCTTCAACCATACCTTTTAACCCAAGCTTTTCTTTCTATTGTTATACAACTTTAAAATACCACTTTTTGCTTTAGAGAAAGCGTTCTTTATAGGCTCTTTAATTGACTTTGGTACATAAATCTCAAACCAGTCATAACATTCGTTGAGCTTAGATTTTACTACTGACCGGTTGTTCATCATCTCGTGATGCTCACAAGTATCCATGTCTTCAGGCGTTGGGAGCAGAGTGACTTGTCTAAGATGTTTCCTTACTCCAGCTCTCCTAGGTGGAGGTATTGGCCTTACTACCAATTTCCTAGGTGGAGGTATTGGGGTTGACTTTGCTCTCCCAACCCAGTCATATATAGTGCGTTGTTGAATAGGTTTTCTTACTCAGGTATCTAATAAATCAATGAGCTCAGCCTTCCTATGCTTATAGTACCCCTTTAAACGACGCTCTTTTGCTAGAACTCTCAATTCTTGAATCGTTTGGTTATTCGACATCCTTTATTATATATACCTTTTCAACTTGGAAATTTTTTATGAGTGAACAGAACCAGCGCATGAGTCAGGGAATTCCCCTCACTCATTTTGTAGACCTTTCAATTAGTAGTTTATATACTTATTGAAAATATGTCACTATAGCTTACTTTTCGTCCTCAACAAGGTAGCAATCACATACCCTATCTGGATGCATAGCAACTTCCACCAACCCGCCATGGAGATCGTTCCCAAAGCGACGCTTGTGATGATAACGTAAGAGCTCATCATGTATAGCGTCATAAGCTCACCAGGCTCGACAAAGTGCTAAAATCATAAATTGACAATATTTAACTTCCCCTCTCATTGCCCAATTAAAATCATTACCACCCGACTCCTTTCATAATTTGACGATCTGAATGTGACAATTCTTAGCTGCTGAAGTCATTGCCCAGTCATAATCCATTGCGGCCCACTCCTTGCAGAGTTTAACTATCTCGATGTGACCACTTTCAGCTGCTTTATTCAATGCATTACAAAAACTTCTCGCACCATACTCCTTGCATAATTTGACGATCTGATTGTGACCTCCTCTTGCTCCTGAAGTCATTACCCAATTAAAATCTGTTGCGCCCCACTCCTTACATAGCTTGACAATCTTGATATGACCCTTGTAAGCTGCATGTTCCATTGCCCAGTCAAAATCAGTCGCGCCACACTCCTTGCATAATTCAACTGTACCAATGTGACCTCCTCTTGCTGCTATCATCATTTTTCCATCTCGATGTCACCAGCTGCTAATTGTCTTTTCATCGCTTCTCTTATAACTGAAACTAGTGGTGACTCTCCATAACCTAGTCTCTCTTTAATCCAATTATATAAAAAAGTAACAACGTTTCTGAAATAACTCGACATCCTTTATTATATACACTTTTTCAAATTTTTTACCAGTGGACAGAACTGACGCATTCGGATACTGATAGTTTTGATGATGTCAGCAGTTTCGACAATAGTGCTGAGGTCACCAGTTTTCCACGCATGCGCAGTAAGGGTGGGTGGATGATCTCATCGGTTGCAGTTTTCCACGATAGTGCTGAAGTCAGCAGTTTTCGACGCATGCGCAGTAAAGGTGGGGTAAATTTGATTGATGATGTCATCTACATTTTCAAGACATTTTCCTTATTTTTTCAGAAACCACTTTTTCACTTTTCACAAAAATATAGTAGCCGAAAGAACTTGATAATGGCTTTTTATCGTCTAAAAATTATTTTGAAATTCGGTATATTCATTTAAAAAACAGCTTTAAAATCTCCATTTCCAACATTATGAAACACACTGTACAAAACTGATGTTATGCCGGCTGCTTTCATAGACGGATTTTGAACATAGTAAAACTTTCTGGAAGAGAGTCAAGAGAGTCAAGTTAATAAGTTAATAAGAAAAGAAAAACGTGGAATTATTAAACGATAATTGAGACAGAAAGAAAATCCGTGACAGTGTACTCATCCACAAAGTTAAACCGCCTGTATGGTTTACAACATCGGTGAAAGTATCAGAAAGCAATTAATTCTAGCATTACATTAAACTATGATGAAAACAATATGAGGACGACAAGTTTTACTAATGCGATGACACAGTATAAAACAAAATTATTGAAGTGCAAATTATCATAATCATGTCCTCGTGTGCTGTACCAGGTTGTTTAAGGAACAAGAAACGCTCTCGTTTACGAACGTTTTTCGACTAAATGATTTGATGTTACTGTGGAGATGATAACACGGTTTTAACCACGTTAGGTTATTTAGTATATAGAAAACATCCTTAACTTTTGGGAACAATTAAACTCGAGGATTGATTCTATTCCTTTCCACACCTATGTCCGATAGGAATCCAATTGCTTGACCAGTAGTTCGAGCGAATGAAACAGACAGTTAATGAATAAGAGCATTGCGTAGTAAAAAAATGAATTTTCTTCTATCACATTTTTATATTATCGCTATATAGTGATTTTTATAGTGACTCTTCGTAAAGCCATCTGTATCTGTTACACCGACGATCGTAGTGGCTCCGACAAATGTAAATAACTCCGACAAATGTAATAAACCTACGACAAATGTAGTAAACACCTTTAATGTTGAAATGATCCTTAATTATGCCAAACACATGAAGGTTTTAACCAGGCAACTTTTCAAGGGCTATCAGGTGGCCATGTAATAAAACCCAAAATCGCGCATGCGCAGCTGATCCGCTGACATGAGCTAAACGAGCCACAATTGGGCAAAACTCATCAAGGTCTTCATCAGGTAACCTTTCCAGTGCTGTCAGGAGGTTGCGTAATAAGCCTGGAATTCGCACATGCGCAGTAAGAGACAGTCAATACAAGCACAATTGGTCGTAATTAGGCGAAACACATGAACGTCTTAACCAATTAGCTCCGTAAGGGCTGTAAAGTAGCCATGTAAAATGAAATCCAACATCGCGCATGCGCAGTATAAACATGGTAATGTGAGGTCAATGGGCCATAATAGACCTTTCCCGAATTTCTGTTTAAACACCGTGTTATAGCCTAGCTTCTAAGTTTCGCCTCTTTTTCAAACTCTTAATCACTTCTAATTATTCCACTGGGGAACTGAAAGAACGAGTAACTATTACTTACTGCAAACATTATGAAATTAGAAAAACAATAAAAAACATAGAAACGAGGCTAAACTTGATAACTATGCATTAACTTAGCATTTAAACAGAAATTCGGGAAAGGTGTATTAGACAAAACGCAAAAAGGTCTTCATCATATAATTTTCCAGGTGCTATCAAGTGGCGATATAATAGAACCCAAGTTTGCGCATGCGCAGTGAAACATTTAGGTAGAATCACCAAAAGTTAAGTTAGTGGCAAAGTTCATGTATGTATACATATATTCTCAGCAATATAAGAAGTGCCTGTTTAGAGGTATCCTGAATTCAATCGACGTTAGACATACAACAGTTTACCTTATTCCTACACATAACGAATCGGTTAGAACTGGAAGTCATTGATTTAACATAAGGCTTTAGTGAAGCACACGATTAGCCTATGGTCACTTTTTAATTAAGTTTTCCTGGCAATACCATTGCATTTTGACACAGAATTGATACACAAAAGTAGCTAACTTGATAAAATCTGGATAGTACTTTAATTTAAATACAGAGACATAATTTACAATGAAAATAGAAAAATGCCTACTCATTTCATAAGGATGCACTAGCTTCAAGTATTTTTGTCATATGGAGATTTTTAAAGTGTGTTTTACAAAAAGCTTCGCTTAATTTTTAATTAACAATCTGAGTATGCTACAATACAAACAGGTTTCGCTTCACTCAAATGAATAAATAAATTAATCATTTAAATGAGCCCTCTCCCACCCTTAATTTTGACGTAGTGCATCGTCTGAGTGAAATGCTGTTAAAACTTTATGTCAACAAGGGTCAAGAATCATTCGAATAGTCTTACAGATAATATAAAAACAACATTACCTATGTCGAAGCATATCGAATCGAGACGTTTGCAATACCACTTACCCCATGTATTTGATAGGAACATGGAGGTAGAAAAAATAACAGGAGATTGAACTCTTTTGTTTCTATTCAAATTATCCGCGATGCGCTGAAGCGGGTGCTTTATTCAAATTTGTCTCTTTAAATTTACCCGCGTTTGAGAAGATGTTTTCGTTCTCGTATTTAATTGGTTAAAATAAGAATAGAAATTTTTTCATTACCTAATGTTTATTAGGGCCGTAGTGTTGATTTTAAAATGGCTTCCTACAACGAGAGTGATGTTGAAAGTGAACACGAATTTGATGTTGATGAAAATTTAGAGATTGATGCTTCAAAGTGGAATTTTTTTAATGATTTTGAAAGTGAAGAGGTTGATTTTGAAGAAATAAGCTTCACCTGATATTATTCCTGTGGCTTTTGTGGCTGAGGGAGATGTTCCATTGGTAACAACCGAAGGAGCAGAAGGAGGAGGAAAGAAAACCAAGATGGAACAGAAATTCATTTGTCCAAAATGTCGTAAAAAGTATAAAAAGGAGTTTTTCTACTTTAAGCACATTTCAGTCTGTGGTAAGTACTCAGGAATTTTCGGTTAAAGCTGAAAATACAAATTCAATATCCCTATATTGTGTTTTTTTCTTTATTGCTGGTTTAGGTTCCTATGAAGAAGCTTCAACAAAAAGAAACCCAACAAAAGCATCTTCAAATTCAGATACTTCAAGTAAGTGATCCTGATTTTATGTTTCAAATTTTAAGACAAAGCTCTTGATTTTTTTATGATTACATATATTTTTTACTGGTTATTTACATAAATTCATTCTCTGATAGGATTGTTAACATTGAATAAAGATATATTACTTACAACTGCACCTGAAATTGTTGAACAATAACTATGGAAAGCAGCAACTGATCCTGTGAATAACATCGTGTTATGTGAAAATGTAGAGACACCAGGAAACAGAATAAAAAGACTGAGTGAAGCATTGTTAGCTAAGAAAGATAGCAACTCATTTAAAATAGCAAGCAGCACTTTAATAACATCGATATTCGCAATTATTGATAGAAAAAGAATTGATAAGTGTGCTGGCCAGGAATTGTTATGGGCGGAAATACATCGATATACAGTTTCTGATGCCAGTAAAGGATTATGGAAATCTGTTTATGATGACATACAATCACCCGACTTTTCATCACTGATACATTTTGTTTTGATGGAATGTGTTCATGAAATTGTGAAGAGGGAAAATGAGAACAAACCACAGCAATCCACAGTAACACAGGAGGAGCTAAAACTCACCAAGGATGAGCAGCAAGTAATCTCCTATGTGGCTGGCTATCTTGTATTTTCTTTGAAAAAGAAATACTTGAAAATGTACGATAGTGGCAAAAACAAATCCCAAACTTTGGCTGCAATCCAATTTTTGGATGGTTTGAAGGTGAATGGATTAAAGGATGTTAATGGTGACTCATTTCTTGATTTTGTTTATCAATGGACAGATCTTGTTAATCGTGGTGGGTTGGTAAAAGTTAATTTGCCCATGTTTGTTTTTATCAGACACGTTGAAAATAGTGTTCGTAGAATTTTGAACATCTCATTCATTAAAAAGTATAGAGGTGAAGATATTCGAGACATCCTTCATAGTCAACTAAAAGAAACAAGCTTGATTGTCACATCATGGGAAACACTTTCAAGATTTTTTCCCAATAAACATTTGAGTGAATTAATCAGAGATCATATGATTGAGAAGTGGATAGATATTCGTGCTAGATCGTATGTGAAAACATATTTTCAGATATTGAAAAGGCAAATGGCTAGCCAAAAAAAGATATGCTTTCAATTAGAAGTGAACCAGCTATGAGGAAAACTCTAAAGTAGATTATATATACTGGTTAAATGGTGCATTTGTTAAATGCTCTAGTATGTATATTTGTGTGAAAATATAATTTGAAATTAACTCTTTTTGTTTTTATCTCTTATCTATATCCAATTTGGGATTTATATTGATATAACCTACTACTTTCAGAAGATTTCACTGTAAGATTCATCAGTTTTTAAAAGAAAGGAAGATTTTGATTCACCGCCTTCCTGCGTAACGGCTTGTGTTTTTAAAACGCCCGTTCGCCCTACTACATGACGACTGTTCCGTAATGTATCCATGACTCAGTACACTCGAAATAATTGCTTTTTGAAAGGGCGGCTGCTCTTGGAATATAAGGAATATAAGGGCGACTGTTGTTTTTGACACGTGATATTAGCAATCTGTAGGGCTATTGATGAGTGACTAGAACATTTCCTAGCGGCAGGGTTGAACGTTATCGTTAACCCATATGTCCTTATGTCAAAATGAGAAGGCACTACAATCATCCGAGATATTTCTCTTAGCCTAAATGCTATGCGTGTTCGCACGCTTCTCTTTTGTGATGTGTTAACAATTACCGTAAATTCTCAAATAGAAGTCACTTTCTGTAATCTGACTCGTCATAAGGTTTCTAAAAGGTACTTGACGAATTACCGACAGAGAGAGAATTTCGCTAAATTGAAGCCGTTCTCAAATAGAAACGCCTTTAAAAAAAAGATAAAAAAAAAACAAAAAAAAAGACCAAAAACAAATGGAAGCTGCGATTTCTTTTCGAGAAAACAAAAGAATTTTAAAAATGGGTACAAAATATGCGAAAATCTATGCAACTTTACTCGAAATATCACTCAAAGAGTCCGTTTTTTCCACCTATTTTAGTTTAAGTAAACTAAATCTGAATGATAAATAAAAATGAATTATAGCAAGGATAGTGAATTTTCCATAATCAGTATTTTTACAATAGTTAGTAGTTGAATAAAAATAGTTATACAATTCAACACAAAAAAGTGTGCATAGCATTTTCGAGTGAATTTATTTGGTTGACTTCTTTGTGGGTAACATACGCATGTCGTTAGTGTTCACCAGAGCATTCCTTTCAATGTCACGACCACTTGTGTTACCTCGTAAATCTGATATTAATTCTGATCTCATCACATTTAAAGTCAATTCTTGGTTCTGAAATTGAAATAAGTTTGGGTTTTCGTTGCAACCGCCCCGTCTCCTTTGTCGAGCAAAATGTTCTTCAACGGGATCTTGAGAAAATCGCTCCGAAAATAGAAAATTCACATCATCCAACTGAAGAAGCTCTTTTGCAACATCAACAAACGATTTGACTAAATGATAAGAAGTATTAATAATATTAATAGTATTAATTAAGTCGCAACAAATAATTCAAAATTTACACTTACCAGTCATACGCCAACCAAATATTGTTTGTTTACTGAGCATCATTTTATTCTTTTCCTCTTGATTCATTCCAATGATATCATTCACTTGATTTTCCCATCTTAGCAAGTAATTCCTTAAAAATTCTTCTTCCAAAAACCATACAACATTATAGTAAGTAATAAAAACATATGCATGACTTCAACTGTTGGCAATATCATACCTCAAAACGCCAATCATTCAATGAAGAATAAACTTGTAGTTCTTCCTTTCCGTGTCGACCCTTGTTAATCTTTGACACATTGAGGCAATCAAATACCCGATCAAACATTTTTATAAACGCTTGTGTTGACTTTATGTAATGAAGTCCTTGACTTTCCAAGACATAAGAAGCAGCATTACTCAATACCTAGAGATAAATGAGACAATAAAAATTCAACATAATCAAGTCCAGTGGATACACACACACACAGACAAATCACTCTTACCTGTACTGCCAGATTAACTTTCATACGCAGTCGAGGGGTAAGTTTCACATGTTCTTCTGTCCACTTGTGTAGTTTTCGCAAACCTGGGGCAGATCGGTTTAATCCTAAGTCCCATTCGTACACACCTACAACATGCTTCCAGCTAATGTCTTGACCATCAAGCTAAAAATGAGAAGAAATTCCTAATAAATTGATAGAGCTAATAAATATCTATAAATATACATAAAATTATAACATACATGAAGGTTTCGTGTATTTTGATTCCAATGAGAGTTTTCAAAACAATTTCGTGTTGTCTTTAACAGATGTGGTGGATCTGACATGAAATACAATTTCCTGTTGTTGTTGAATGGGTTTGTTGTCCAATAAAACTCTTCTTGGCTTTCAGATATAATTTTATAAAATTTTTGATTGGGTGATGCACCATCTAGAGATAATAAAAGGCCGATTGTAGGACACACACGCGCACGCACACACACGCACACACACACACGCGCACGCACACACAAAATGTCTCAGCACCCCACCCCTTCTGCGCATGCGTCGAAAAATGATGACGTCAGCATTATCATCGAAAAATGATGACGTCAGCATTATCGTCGAAAAGTGTTGACGTCAGCACTATCGTCGAAAACCGTCGAAAAATGTTGACGTCAGCACTATCGTCGAAAAGTGCTGACGTCAGCACTATCATCGAAGTCATCAATCAAACCCCTTCTGCGCATGCGTCGAAAAGTATTGACGTCAGCAGTTTCATCGGTTGAATTCCCCTCCTCGTAAAAATTCATCAAATGAGTCAGGGAAATCCCCTGACTCAGTTCTGTCCACTCGTAAAAAATTTCCAAGTTGAAAAAGTCTATATAATAAAGGATGTTGAGTTATTTCAGAAACGTTGTTACTTCTTTATATAACAAGACTAAGGAGAGACTAGGATATGGACAGTCACATAATGTGAGTGATTTTAATAAGGAAATGGAACTAGCAGCTAGAAATGGTGACATTGAGAAGGTCAAGGTGTTAAAGGAGTGGGGTGCGACGGCGTTTGATGAGGCAATGGCTGCAGCAGCTCTCAAGGGTCACATCGAGATAGTTAAACTCTGCAAGGAGTGGGGTGCGACTGATTTTGACTGGGCAATGTGGAGAGCAGCTTCCAATGGTGACATCGAAATTGTTGAACTCTGTAAGGAGTGGGGTGCAACCTATTTTGATGGGGCAATGATAACGGCAGCTTACAAGGGTCACATCGAGATAGTTAAACTATGTAAGGAGTGGGGTGCGACGGGTTTTGACCGAGCAATGGAAAATGCAGCTTTTAAAGGTCACATCGAGATAGTTAAACTATGCAAGGAGTGGGGTGCGACAGATTTTGATGAGGCTCTATGTAGAGCAGCTGAGAATGGTCACATCGAGATCGTTAAACTATGTAAGGAGTGGGGTGCGACGGATTTTAACCAGGCAATGGAAAATGCAACTTGCAAGGGTCACATCGAGATAGTTAAACTATGTAAGGAGTGGGGTGCGACGGGTTTTCACCTAGCAATATGGTTAGCAGCTTCCAATGGTCACATTGAGATCGTCAAATTATACAAGGAGTGGGCCGAGGATGATTTTGAAAGGGCAATGCTATCAGCAGCTTTGTTTGGTCAGATTGAGATAGTTAAACTGCTAAAGGAGTGCGGTGAGGTGGATTTTAACCAGATGATATATTTAGCAGCTTTAAATGGTCACTTTATGATTGTTGCACTCTGTCGAAGTTGGTTAGTTTATGACGCTATTCACGAGGAGCTCTTTCGCTATCATCACAAGCGTCGATTCGGAAAAGATCTCTATTACGAGTTGGTGGAAGTTACCATGCATCCGGATAGGGTGTGGGATTGGTACTATGATGAGGAAGATAAGAAATTTCTAACTGGCTATTTTCAATAAGTTTGTATACTTATTGAAGAACAACCTTGTAACTCCTTGGGAACCTACATCGTATGTAAAGATATGCGTGTTCTGAAGCATCCAATTCTTGCAAGATGTCACTCCAGTCGTTTTTGATGACATTGGTTTCATCATCGATAAGCTTAACATCACTCTTCTCTTTAGGATACCAAACGAATAGCATCTTTGCTTGCCGTCTGATAGTTTTTGGAAGAGCTGTGTATACTTGGGTGAGAAGCCATAGACTATGTTTTTGATGACGTCCTGTGGTACTTAGATTGAGAAGTGGAGTCCTCTTCTTATCGAGTTTCTCATCAGCTATGGAATCATCGATGATGAATAAGGTTTCCTGCCCTGCCAATTGCCTGGTGAATATCTCAATCCAATATAGTAAGTCCTGTTGTGGTGTAGGTTCGATCAGAAAAACATCATCATCTTCCCAGAGAATCGTACAGTCTTTATAGGTTGTATTCCATCGGAGGGAAGGACAGAGAATGACGATGTAGTCAAAGTGGTGCTTGAAGTGGTTCTGTAGTAAGCGTAGAGCCAGTTCCGTCTTGCCACAGCCTGTCGGTCCTGAAAAAATGGTGGTACAAGGATCTTTAATAAGGTTCATTTATTTTAGTAGCCTACACTGTGGAAGCGCTCATTCATGAAGTTAACCTGTCCATCTTGTAGCACAAAGAGGTAACATTGGATGGCTCCCGCACCATCAGCTTTTTTGGTGATCTGCAGTGTGACACCATCTGAAGTGTTTTTGAGGCGCCTCCCCGCACCATGTAGAGTATTGTCAGCAACACTTCGAAAGTCGATAAAAAGACAGTAATTAGAATCAAAGAATTTAGAAGGACTAATGGCCGGCAGCAGTTCATTGGAAGTGAAATACTTCCGTGCCGGGGCATACATTTCTTCTGGAAGTAAGCCCTGTGTATAGAGTTGATTAGGCTCTCCTTCGATGGTAATGTCTACCTTGCTGATTTTCGGGTTGTAGTAATGGGTGTTATCCATAGCGTATGCTTTTCGTTTGTCTGGATCAAGAAAGAATAGAACAAGAGCCTTTAAACTCTCGCTGGGCACGTTTACCTGTATATTCCAGGCGGTATCTTTCTTGTCCAAAGGGATTATTCTATGCCGTAAAACACGGGTGTAGGGTAGTCGCCTATTGGCAAGTTCATTGTAGACTTTTAGTTTGAAGTCAGAGTCTTCTACCTTGTCGAATTCTAGAGCAATGTTGGAGATAGTGTAGGTGCCGTCAGGATCTTTCTTCGAAGCACCTGATCCTGATCCTGCATCTCTGATGACCTTTCCATACTCTGCGAATTTAATTTTGAAGCTTAAGCGATCGCGAAGCTGTACATAGGGGAGATGCTTGACGAGTTCAAAAAATTCCCATAGAGGAATGGAAAAACGGTTACCATGGACAGCTGCCAGGGAGGACTTACTCGTTGAAGTACTCGTTGCACCCGGTGTGACTCTGAGCTTGTTCACATCACCCTCCGGATCTATTCCCTGTTGGATACGTTCCACTTGCATTTCCTCAGGTAGCCATCTGTCCTTGTAAATTTCCATCACATCCGCATTTTGAATGTCTTGGATGATGTTTCCTTCGTAACTGATAGTCAACTGTTCGATCAAAGCCTTTCCCAAGTTGTTGACGATGTAGCGTCCTGTATCGGTGGAGTTGAGTTTGATATCAAACGTGAGCTTGAGCGATTCTGGTAGAATGACATCATTAGCACCAAGATTCGGCAGCCTCACATCTAGAAATAGAGCCTGGTCAATGGTACTTGGTGTATTCGAGATCTTGACATGCTGACGCGGTGCGTTGAAGGCAAAGCGAGTCATATATTCCTTATGAGGGTTTGCAATACCATACATGTTTATTATAAGAGAAATGGATAATATCGAAATGGATTATTTGGGAGATGAAGATGCTGTTGACGAGCAGCCACCACCAATAAGTGAGACCCCATTCAGTCCAACTGGTCTAAGTACTGAGCAGCTCAAGACACAAGTGCTCCAGGATCAAGTGAAAGGTCTATATGAAAAACTGTCTGAACGGACAGGTCAAAAACCTGTGAATTTACATACGGATCTCTTTATAGTGAAAGACCGCGATTTATACTTTAAAGGAAAGCCTGAAGCATTAGCAACTCGGGATGGGCGACTCAGATCAGAAGGTGAAATAGCGCGTATTTTAGGGAAGGTAGGTCTTCGTGATATAGGTTTTGAGGTACCTGAGGATGGTAATAGCTCAGCAACTCAGTGGATGAATAGTTTAAAGAATCTAGAAAACACCGTACCGACGGATCGTGAAATGAATAGCTCGGATAACAGTCAAGTCATCGACAAAATCTCAGATGTGGTGGAGGTGTTGGGTGAAATGGTCAATCAAGGCACCAAAAAATGTTTAGAGGTGGAGGAGGTGGAGGAGATCTTACGCGCGCAAGGGATTGAATTTAAGTTCCGTGAACTTAGAGGCTTAGACGCTGCACTAAAACGAATACGTGGGGAGCTGGAGAACAACTTAGCAAAATTAGGCGAACTCGATAGTCAAATAGCAAAAGAAGAACGTAAACTAGGTGAAACAAGTGATCGTGAAATACAAGAAGAGATTAAGCGACGACTCTCCAATTTGAAAGCGGAGCGTACATCTCGACTGGAGGTGCTCAGTGGTAACCGCAAGGAGTTGTCTAGCCAGTGGTCGCGCATCAAAGAGACGGTATTCAAAGTCCTCGACAAGGATAGAACACTAGGGGAGAAACTTCGCATCCTTTTTCGAGAGCAAGGCATCACAATCGTTTCAATCTTAACAGCGTTTTCGCTGGTAATATCAACGATAGCAACCTCTCTCACAGGTGGTGGTGGTGCTCCTCCAGGAAGTCCTCCTGCTGCTTCTGGAAGAGCTGGTGTGCAGCAATGGGTGAAGAAGCAGCTCGAAGCACTTGGACGCCTTCTCGGAAAACTTGCAAGCAAACTTGGAGCTGCATTGCCGGGAATCATTGGAAGTGTTGTAAGCTGGCTCTTAAACCTTCTGAAGAAAGGTGTCATAGCTCTAGCAAGCAACGCATGGCTAGTCGTAGTTTTGGGGGTTGGTCTGATAGGCAACTGGCTATGGTTTGAAATACAAAAGAACCGCAATTAAACCGACACCTACCCACATGAGAGCTTGCTTTTCTTCTTCATGCTGCTTAGCCGCGGAAGACGTTGGAACTTGCTTAACGGGAGATGTTTGAGCTCGCTTAACGGAAGATGTTGGAGGATCGGAGGAAGCCATTCTGCGACCCTGAAATGCTCCCAAAGAGTGTTGTTTAGGTGGTGGTGGTAGTTTACCGATGTGAGTCGCAACGGTAAGCTTTGTCGAAAAATCAGAGATGTTGTCGAGATTCCCAAGCTTTAAATCGCTGGGTATTAGGTATGTACCGAGGGCAACGCCAAAATCAGGTTCCGATCTAGCGTAACTTAAGGCTTTCTGGAACTTACCAATCTCTTCCGCTAAAGAAGTGTCTTTCCGGATCGCTTGCTCTACTGCGGTCATGAAGATCTTTTGCGCATCCAAGGCACGTCCAGTGTCACCCGCTATAACGGAACGTGCACTCGCCTGACTTTCTAAAAGCATTCGTGCGTACATCCGCGTACTCTGCGACAAGCGTTGTATACCAGCTCTACTTAACCCAGCATCAACATCATTTTGGACGTAGAATTGCCAACTCTTGCCAATTCTCCGCATGCGAGCAGGGTATCGCCAGAAGAACTTGTCAGCTGGTATGTCAAACTCTGCAGAGAGCGTCTTGAACGCACTTGAATTGTATTTGTTATCTCGCGGGTTGAAGCTTAGTTCACTTGGTAGAGGAATTTCAAGTTGCTTCAAGATCAGACGTATCTGAAAATAGACGTGAAAGCGGTAGATGCTCGCAATCATAGGGTTCTTATGGTGTAGATGTTGCGTTGATATGCCGCAACCAGTCGTAGCTAACCAGGTAGCAAAAGATAACTGTCCTGGGTACATGTCGATATCGAGCCATATGTCATTTTCATGGGTACAAACGGAAATGAGAAAATATCGCGAAACTTAGCGATGAAAAAGCTCCCTTGTTGATCCACAACGATCCTTTGCTCCCAGAGTTCCTTAGCAGCTAAGAGTGTACTAGGTTGCCCGAATTTTGGAATATACCGCACCTTGTCGTAGTTCATTTCTCTTATAATAAATGTATGTAAATGTCACCCATCTTGGAGAAACCAAGTTACCAACAGAGTTAAAAGAAGGCACGGAGATTGCGATAAAAGAAGCAGTGTTATACGTGGGGTGGCTCAACCTAGTTCAACACGCTAGATTTACCATTGATCAAGTATCAAAAAAAGACCCCGTCGATTCAAGGTTCCCCCTGCATATAGACTTTCCACCTGGATTATATACGTCAAAGAGTATTCGTTCAAGAATAAATGCAAGATCACTTGGATGCGCAAATCTCGATCCAAGAGAGGATGGTAAGCTTCACTTATCAGTACAAAAAGGGTATTACGTCTCAATAAGTGAAAACTTAGGGGAACTTTTAGGATTAGATAAGAAGTATACTCAAGGTGAATATAGATCGGTGCCAAACTTCTGTACGTTCAAGTCTATACGGCTGTACTGTGAGGAATTCGAAAACAGCTATATTCTGTTAAACGGTGCAATTACGAAAATCGTACACATTTTTAGACTTCAGAAGCCAGAATACGAGTATGGCGACATCATGTCGTATCACTATGAACGTCCTATGTTCACCAACAAATTGAGGTCCTCAACGCGAACGTTGAATTTTTACGTCACCGACGATCAAGGCAGGAAAGTTGATTTACAAGCTATCAATATGCTCGTCGTCTTCAAATAAACAGATGGCAATGTACGACGTGACTACGGAGAAGCTATATCCTGTTTTACCAGACCCAGAGAATGGATACGCAAAAAACTATAGAATTCAAGCGGTGAAGGAGACGGAAGCATACCTATCTCGGGAACTTAGAAAGTCGAACATCTTTAGAGCGCAAATTTTCACACTACTCAGCAGTTGCGAAATATGCATGTTACTTTCTGATCGCGGTGAATGTTGTACTCTCTGGTGGTGAGATTGCATGCTTGGTATCAGAAATGGATACTTCGATGAGCATCGCGCTGTGTGTGACAGCTCTCGTGGTGGGTCTAATAATGAGCGGTATTCAAAAATGTGCCTCTATTTTCGATGTAAAAAGTACAGAAAAATCATGATATCGCATTCGCTGCGCAGACCGTTCTAGACAGTCTGCGTGTGCTAATATCAAAAGTCTACGAAGACGGTACCATCGATCATCCTGAGTTTACTCGAATTATGGAGGAGAAACAGCTTTACGAACATCAGAAGCAAGAGCTGCGAAAACGATCAAGGAAGGTGATCAAACAGCTTTACGAACATCAGAAGCAAGAGCTTTTGGAACGTGGAAGGAAAGAAGGTCGCGAAGAAATCGCAAAAAAGCTCGTGAGCAGTTCAGATACCCCGAGTGCACCTGCTATGTGATGTATGAGGCACCCCCTCCTTATGTTTTATAGCTTGGTAAAGCTACAAAACGACATCTGCCAAGGGGTCCCAACCGTTGGGACCCCTCTTCAATCTTCAAGGGCAGGGACACCCAAGTCATATAGATCATCACGAGTTAAGTCGATCAATCTGAAATGACACTGGAAACGTTCCACATGCCCGTCCTCTTCGAATCTATTAAACGCGTGTATACCGTTAGGATTATCGATGACAACGATCTCCCCACTGCTCGGAAACTGGTTGAGTAACCATCGTCTCTTACTTGTGATTGTACGTCTCTGTATTCGTGCGATGTAGTAAGGCAGGTTGTAATGTTCATCATCTTCTGATGTAGAGTGCTTGCGTACAATCAGAAGAACATTATCCTTGCGCAGGTCTTCTGCGTGAGGAACATGTCTTTGCAGGAGTTTATCGATAACTTGATAACGCTCTACAAGGTCATCGTTGAGTAAAGCAAGAGCTGCTTCAGCTTCCTCAATGGCATTTTGCTTTTCTTGGATAATCTTGTTAAAACCTCTCGGGATAATTTCTTTCAGCAACCAGTTTCGGGCTAAAGTCGCAGTAGGTTTGTCACTACGCATTGAAATGCAGAGAGCGAGCTCTAAGGAAAGGAACACATCGTGGGGGTTTCGCGACCTCCCAAAGGGGTCCCAACGGTTGGGACCCCTCTTCAAGTTCTGCTCTAGTGAGTTGCTCACGCTTCATAGTATCTGGAACAGATGTATCTATGTGCTTCAACCCTAAGAACTTACCAAATTGTGCTCTGTGAATGAATGGTTGGTTTTGTCCATCAAAAAGTACTTCAATGGTTGATAATCCGTTGAATAAAGATAAGGTCATCTTTCTTATAGAAACAACTTCCAACTTGCACACGTATGGACGTCAAGTAAGTGGGAGACATTTACTTGAAGCTCTAGGCTTTGACATTTCGTTGAATATTTTAAGGAGTCTATCCTTGGCAGAGTCAAATATTGGATTTGAAAAGAGATAAAATGAATATTATAGATCCGCTCAAGCAAGTTCTCGCTATAGATTTTACTAAGAAGAGAAATGATTCAGTTACATCCAGATTTAACAGGCTGCTGGGTTCAAAGATAATCATGTTGACAACTCTCATAACGGCATGGTGTTGGTACAAAGATGGCATGAATTGCAATATGTTAGGTTGGGATGTAGGGAACAAATTCATACAAAATGCTTGCTGGATGAAGGGTCTATATATATATGAGGAGCTCACAAAATATGAACTATCTCACGAGTACGGAATTCCTGATACTCTCGATATGACTGGAATTCTCCAGCAGCGAGATGGCAGTCATGTGCTATGTAAGTCGCGAGGATCATGTGTGCCCATGAAAAAGACTATTATCACATCTTACCAATGGATTCCATTCTTCATTCTAGCATGTTCAATGGCATTACAGTTGCCATATATGCTGTTCAAGTGGAACTTTGAGCGATTGGAAAAATTCAAGAGCTGTGTAGAATCTTCCTCTGCAGCAGCGATTTATAATGTGTACTTTTGTGATACTGTGACTTGTACGAAGAATGTGTACATTTTTTGCCAATTTATAGTGGAAATTTTGTACATCATCATGAACCTGTCGATTCTCCAGGCATGCAGACAACTCATAGGAGTGCCAGATATAACGAAGAAAGGTAATAATGTACTCTTTCCTACTATGGGTATGTGCACGATTGAGGCAAATAAGGGTAGTCTCACGGTTATATACACCAATACACTAACTTTATCATGTGAGCTATCTTCACATGTCATATATGGCTACTGCTTCATTATAGTGTGGTTGGTTGCAGTGTTAGGAACTATAGTTTCTTGCATTGGTGTACTAATAACACTAGGGCGAATGTACCAAAACTACCATCGTTCCAATAGGAAAGGCTTCACTATGTATCAATTGGAACTTTATGAGGCTGTTCGAGAAAAAGATATCCAAAAATTTTATGAAATCAACCAGATGATGACAAATTTCCCTGATGAACAACTTCCAACTTGCACACGTATGGACGTCAAGTGGGAGACATTTACTTGAAGTAATGCCTGGTACAGTCAACCTCATAGCCTACGATCTCTCCGGTTTCAACATCAGTCTCCTCACCTGCTGGCGATGTATAAATTTGTCTTTTGACAAACGCTTTTTTCGAGAGATTACAAAAAAGTCTATTCAGTGCACATTCGTGACACTCGGGGAACTCTGTCTGCACTCCTATAGAGCACTGGTTCCGCTTGTACCTTATTTCACCACTCAAGACCCTCGTAAGTTCATTTCGGTTCATTGTAGAATAGCCTCGAAGACCTTCTTCTTTCGCTTTCAGCCTTAGTTGTTTCACTGTTGCCATTTTCTTCAAAGTTACAACATTAACTTTGAAGTCTCTACTCATCGTCATCACTGAGAAGGCTCTCACGCATATCTGTTTCATGGTACTTGCACTCTTTCAGATGGACTTGGAGGTAGTGGTTGTGATGGGTCTGTGTGTACACGCTTCCGATCTTCAACACACCAGTGGCCTTGCAGGATTTGTTGAACGGCGGTGAATCGTTTATAAACTTTGTTTTGATGTTACCATTCCAGGAGATGAGCTTTGGGTTGATCCAGCCTGCAGTACTTATCACAGTACCTGTCAAGGTCTTGAAGAGAAGCTCTTGCACACGATCAGCAATCGCGTTGTAGGCATCACACCAAGCTTTATCATCCAACACGTTGAATCCCATCTTCCAGGCAGATGTCTCGTTATACCTCGATACCCCTGAAGAGTGGCAATTCTTTGGGGTCTTGATCAAGAGAGGAACAATTTTACTCGCTTCCTTCTCATACCCGATGTAGTACCTCAGGTCGTTCTTGTTTGCTACGATAGGTTTTGCTATAGTGATCTTTGACATGTCGATAGTGTAAATGTCGGTAAGTTCTGCACTAGAGTTAAAGTCATTCCGTGAAACTTCGATTTGTCCAAAACGCAACATCTTTATTATATGCAACAAAAACTCCAACTTTGAAATATTTATGAGACTACCACTTTTTTACGTATTCTGGAGGTACTTCCGTATCCTCAGGAATAAGCATAAGTTCTTCACGTACAAAAGATCTCTCCGGCCCATCTTCTAGGTAGTACAAAACACGCTGACCTTGGTATTGCAATATCTTATCGACCCGATACGTTTCCCGACTCCAGTTGTTGTCTGTTGCGCGTCGTTTTATGCCGTCATGTTCCTCACCCGGCGCTAGCAAATAGCGGTATAATCCCGCTTCAGGTAAAGTTTCTTCCTTCGGGTAAAACCCAACTTTTAACGGAACTTCCTCCAGTTTAATCGCCTTTGAGGGTTTCATCCCGGTTCTGGCAAGAACATTGTTGTTCAGTTGACTCACACTTTTCTGGTAGTGTTTTACCCAAGTGGTACTGTTTTTCTCTGGATCTTCCAACTCCTGCGCATCTTGTATAGGGAAAAGTTTCTCCGCGAGGAGTTTGTTGAAGTTTTCCACAAAGGCCTGCTTTCTGTGGTTATGCTTTGTTGTAGTTCTCACCACCTCGACATCGTGCTTCTGGAAGACCTTGGCTGTTTCCGACTTGAACTCTGATCCGTTATCTACATAGAGCTTCTCAGGCCACTTTAGTGGACCCTTTTTGTAAATGTCAGCAAACATCTCTGCAACGTCGCTCGCCTTCTTCGTTCTCAGAGGTCTACTCGCTTTATACCCTGAAGCAATATCGATCACATTCAAAGCGTACTTGTACGTATTCTGATAGACTTTGTCATGAGGAAGATACAAAAGATCGGCCTGGTGGATCTTGTTCACCTTGGTCACGTAAAAGTGAGGATAGTCGATGTGCTTAGGCCTTGGTAGATGTATCTGATATAAAGCTTGATGAGTTAGCCACTTCAACACTTGTTTCCTAGTAACTCCAGCAGCCTTCTGAAGCTCTTTAATGGCTTTTTTCCCTTTCCACAGATTCTCTGGTTTGTAGTAGATGTCACGCAACGTTTCAGTCATTTATTACATACGGTAGAGCAGAAATCCAACAATACCTAGAGTTCCAGCGATCGCTACCAATTCACCAGTCTTTTGAGCTTCAGAAGGGTTATAAAAATCCGTTAATTCAGGCCTAGGGGGTAAAGGTGAGAGACGCTGTTGTGTTGCCTCGTAGTACTCGTGCATACCTCGATCAAGATCAGAGATGTACGCAGAGGCGTTATTTTCTTGTCGAAGTCTGTTGTTGATAAAGTCAAGGCGTGTCGCGCGCTCTCGATCCCATTCCATTTGTGCTTGTCTCGTTTTTTCGGCTGCCATAGCACGTTCTTCTCGATCTGCTGCTGCTTCCTCATCACCAGAGAGAGCCCTCTCTGCGTAGTTGCCAAACGTGAATAGTGCTGCACTTACTGCCCCTCCTATTAAGATGCTAACCATTTATCTAAACCGAAATTTTATCCTTGTACCACCCTTGCTTGAGTGCGTAATCATCTGACAAAATTGCCATCTCAAGGTATAGTCCAAGCTTTCCCACATCAGCTAAATCTAGCTTTGCGGATGGAGCTCCTACACTGAAGAATTTTTTTCCAGCGTACGCGCACAAGCTGGTGTAGCCTAGTAAACGTGCCGCCTGCCACATGCTATCCATGAATTCTTTCTCCATTTATATTAAGCAAAAATGATCTTGTTTTTGTGCTTGCACCTTTGAGCCAGTGTCAGCGGAAGGCTTAGTAGAAGATCGTGTGTAGAAGTAGCAGACTAACAACCCCACAGCTAAAACAGCTATGGCACCACCAGCTCCTCCAATCATATACGTCTTAGTAGGTACTTGTGTAGGTACTTGCGTAGGTACTTGATTAGGTACTTGATTAGGTACTTGTGTAGGTACTTGCGTAGGTACTTCTAAGTTCTTTTTATTCTTTCGGTTCCACTCTGCTAGCTTCTTCCCGCTCGCGACTCTCCCAGGGTCCTTCAATTTTACTATCTTCTTCTCGTCTTTGCTCATTTATTTGACGCTCTTCAGCGATTTTTGCGTACTTAATCCAATCAAGATTGCTAAAAATGATCGCAAACAGCGCCAAAGGACCGAGAAAAGTTTTACAATTTGAGTAGATAGTAGACCCTATCACATCCATAGGTGAAACGCCAGGTATAGATGCCGCCATATAACTCGTGATGGAATTAGTGATGAGTGGATTTCCGTTGATCTCCTTCATCATCTTTGAAACATCTCTCACACCTACCAAATTAGATATCAGAGCGTTGAAATCAGGCGTTTCTTGCTGGAACTCATTCCCCTCCGTGTATGTTTTGTATAGCTTTTCGATGGTCTTGTCTTGCAACTTATTCACTCTTTCAACTGTCCAAGGTTTTTTACCGCCAAGATGTTGACCACTTTGTACAGCACGTATAAGTTCTGCTCTTTTCTGCGCTTCTGCTGGAGTACCAACTACGTCAATAGATCCATCGATATTCATTACTAGATTTATTATATGACGACACTTCCAGAAAACAAACATCCAAAGTCCTGTCGGAACGCAGAAACAGATGAGTAGTATTACTTCGTACATTTTCTTTCATGTGAGCTACATGAAACGAATATTATATTATTATTGAAAACAAAACTCCCTTAGGAGAACCCCCTAGGGTTTTTGTTGTTGTTGATGATGTTGTTGTTGCGATACCCTAGAGGGTTTTTAATTCATTGTCTTCGATCTAACCGGCACTCCACCCTGGCTTCTCGAATCCACCAGCTCTGAGCTCTACCCCTAGATCTTAGACTATTTGTGTGTGACTACTTACGAGCTCCGACTACTACGCACGTAATGGCCGTTCATGTTCTGCTCGAGTATATTACATTTAGTCACAGTTTTTCCCGACAACTTTTGGTACATTTTGTGGTGAATACCGGGAGCGGACGGCACCATCCAGTTCCAATCTTCCCTTCCCTTTCCGGCAGACTCTGTCGCCTGTTCACCACAATTTCAAATTATTCCGCTCTTAAGTTTTATACCATTCATTTACACTTCAATGTCTGCTTGTGGTGTCTCTCGGAAAAATTATAGCTTAAAATCACTCAAGCGTACAATTTCACCTCATTTGCGTCATGAGATCATGAGAAAAAACTTCTCATGAATTACTCACTATTCAGCATGAATCTTATGAATTTATGAATCCTCGAGCACGCGTTGTGATCAAATCTGTCTGTATGATGCGTTTATCATCGTCTCTGTTCAAAGCAATCTTGTTCACTTTTTGTGTATACATTTGATGTTTCTTATTTTGAAGCACTACCATTTCTCTATATAGATTTCCTCCATCTTCTAGACACTTCTTATAATCTTCGAATGTAATGGATTTTTTAACCACACACTTTTTCATGCCTTTGCATCGCTTGTCTTCCTTCTCTAGCGTCTTGTATGCATAGAGTTTAGCTCGTAAAGCCACAAACTCCGTCATGATCTTACCACCAAGTTCGTCCTTCATCAGACCAATAACCTTCTCATTCTTTAATGTGTATAATCTGTCTTTCTCTGAATAATTACTCGTGTCAAATCTCTTTTCTACATCTTCAGCTATATCTCGATAGAAATCTTCCGTCTTGATGTGGTACACGAAGCTGTCAGTGTCCATATAGCAGAGTTGCAGCTTACTGCCATATTTCGGCTGCATGTAGTCATAGTGGAATTCATACATTAACATCTTACTCATATCAAGTATAGCCTGACCTATGTATACAGGCTTCATCATCTTGATACTTGTCTTACCCATCTCCACACCCATCAAGTTTGCGCTAAAGCGAACTCCACTTTTAAAGTTAGGTTTCATGACGTACCCCTTATACTTCTTTTCGCTCGTAACTAACTTCATATTGCGATGGTTCCGTATATTCTCCATCGTCTTACCAAACACGCTATTGTTCATAAGCTTGAAAAAGTCTTTTTCGAAGTCGTTCTTTGATTCTTTTCTCAGTCTTGTGTTTAAGTTTATGTAAGGCTTGAGCCAGGCAACCTGATGATACCTGATGACTCGGTGGACTTTCTTCAGAACTAAGCCATGAGTCAACGCTTGATGTAGCGCTCTTATATCTATGACATACTCATGCTTGTTGTGGAGATTTGGTACGAGTTTTTCCACCTTTGCAAGCGTCATTCTCTCAGGTAGAAATGGTAAACTATTATGAGCATCATGTAGCCTCTTTGGATACTCGATATCCACCTCCAGCAGATAGCCATACTCATTCTTCTTAACTAACTTCGCAATACCTTCAGGTGTGAACTTCTCAACATTTTTTACCCATCTAAATCCATGTGTTGGCAAGTCTGATGCCATAGCCCAACCGTAAAGGTTGTTTGCGTCAAGGTACATTACATATGAGGATTCCTCCTTCGGATCATATTGATCATCCATATACTTATTGTTTGCTTTTACATAGCGATGTACAGCTTGTGTTATACCTCCTCGTATACCTCTCTCGAACATTAACAGCATGTCTATGTCTGTGAGCAGTTCTAACTCTATTCGGGTATACTTCAAGGCTGCTTTCCACGCCAAACCGGGTGCTGTGTAGAAATGGAGTGGATCCAATTGGTAGTGATGCAAGCATGTATCCCGAAACGTTTCAAACACATCTGCTAACAGTAGAACGTCCGTTGCCAAGTACACATCGTGGTAATCTCCAAGTGTTGTCACGTCTCCTTTTGGAGACACTCTTCTCCACACCTGTTGTGCATGTTCGTAGTCTGTGTCACTTATACCACACATGTTCAGCTTGCTGTAAAAGGCTTCTTTTGGAGGTAGCTCTCTCTCAGCAAGCTTTTCCCAACTATCCATATACTCATATGGATATACACCTTTGCGGCGCATCAACTGAAAGATGCTATCTTCCTTGTAAAACCATCGAAGATTTCTGCACTGCTCATCGCTAAGATTAGAGGACAATTTATCCAAACTTGATGCCATGAATCTACAGCTGTCAATGAATCTCAGCTCGATCTTCTTGTACACTTGCGCACCATCAGAGTTGAAAACACCAGCAAGTGGTATTGCTATTTTGACATGGAAGGATATATACTTTTCCCTATTTTCCGCGATGCATCCTATATCTTCCATGTTGTACTTTTCCCCCAGTTCTCTAATGAAGAGGTGTGCATCATAGCCACTTAAGTTGTGAAAGATGATAGGGATATGATGTGGGATCTTGTATCTTAGGTTGCAATTGTTATGTGCGGCACCTCGATATAAACCTGTATAGTGACAGTGATCTCTGACTTTGCGATTTTGAGGATCTGAAAATGGCTAGCATACATATGTGACAAGTTTCTGCATCCCAATGATCACGCTTCTGAACATCCGTCAGTTCTATCATCGATTGCTCTGGAAATGTCGCATACAACCGCTTAACTTCATCTTCCAGATGATCCACAAACTTCTTTACACAATCTTCACCTCTGTATACTTTTAGAGGATCTTGCACATCTCCATACGCAAACTTGCTGTACGTACACCATCCTGAAGGTATATGCTTCGATAGTGTTTTTGTGTTCTTCTCTCTCCCATCTTCCTTCATAGGTACTAAAAGACTCTCGAAATCTGCATAGATAGCAAAAGGTTACTCTGAACTGCATCTCTCCATTGTTATAATACAGCCATTTTTCCTTCTCTCCAGGCATCTCCACTCTAACTTGTTCATTGCCAGAGCAGTAGATATAGTGCTTGTCTCGTGACTCTACATTCTGAAAACCATTTAGACAGTTGATGCAAAAGTGCTGTGCATGTTGATGATTTGTGTTTTCTTGACCCAACAACCTTGACAGATTCTTGATGGCTGTATAGTGATTTTTCTCTCCATCACATACCATCAACAGATTGACTTGCTTCTTTGCGCTTATGTTACGATTAGATTCTCGTGTGGTGTTGATCCTCCTCTTTGTAGACTTTTCTTCGATATATAGTACGTTCACCCCAATGTTAGGATTATTCTTCTCGAACTTTCCTATCTTGTCTATTGCTACAGGAAATTCCAAACCATCCCAGTTGTACTTATTCTCATACTTCCGTAGCTTTGAAATGCGTTCTGAATGACTAGTGATCTCTTCATGATGTAGTGCTGCTATTACAGCCCACTTGAAGCATTCTTCATCATCGTTTTTAGGGTTGATGATTGCCTTTTTCGACGCTATCCAGGATGGTAGTTCGATGTATGAAGATCCTCTCATCAGCTGCAGCTTGTGAAAGTCTACGTCCAGGTGCATGATGTGATCGATGGTGAAGCCGCTTTGTGGTAATGCAGGATGCTCTACTTGGGTTTTGATATATGCAAACATCTCATCCAATATCTCTTTCATGTCACTACCTTGGAACACTCTCATCATCAAGCTGTTAAAAACTTTGTCTATCCTTATATATCCATATTTATCTCTTTTTGTAACATCTTCTCCTTCTAGATCATCATCTTCAAGTTGAATTAAAAGCTTCACTCGCTTCTTCCACATGATCCATAGAGAAAGTTGTACTTTAGCAGACCCCATGTCCTCAACCTGCTCTTCCATTAATTTCTCCACATTTGCTCTCACTAGTGTGAAGTATCCATCAACATCAGCTTTTGCTATACCAGCTATACGAAAGCTTCGGAAAGTTTTATGTAGTGCATGCTTATGCTTCATAGGTATAAAATCATCACTCATACTTGTGTTGTTGGTGTCTTCCATCGCCTGTTCTTCAACCATACTTTTTAACCCAAGCTTTTCCTTTGTATTGTTGTACAACTTTAAAATATCACTTTTTGCTTTAGAGAAAGCGTTCTGTATAGGCTCTTTAATTGACTTTGGTACATAACTCACAAGCCAGTCATACCATTCGTTGAGTTTAGATTTTACAACTGATCGGTTCTTCATCATCTCTTGAAGCCCAAAAATATCCATGTATTCAGGCTTCATGTATCTATGTATAGTGACTTGTCTAAGAGGTTTCCTTACTCCAGCTCTCCTAGGTGGTCTTACTGGAGCATCTAATAAATTGATGAGGTCAGCCTTCCTAAGCTTATAGTACCCTTTAAAGCCACGCTCTTTTGCTTGGCTTCTCAATTCTCGAACTGTTTTGTTACTCAACATCCTTTATTATATAGACTTTTTTCAACTTGGAAATTTTTTACGAGTGGACAGAACTGAGTCAGGGGATTTCCCTGACTCATTTGATGAATTTTTACGAGGAGGGGAATTCAACCGATGAAACTGCTGACGTCAATACTTTCGACGCATGCGCAGAAGGGGTTTGATTGATGACTTCGATGATAGTGCTGACGTCAGCACTTTTCGACGATAGTGCTGACGTCAACATTTTTCGACGGTTTTCGACGATAGTGCTGACGTCAACAGTTTTCGACGATAATGCTGACGTCATCATTTTTCGATGATAATGCTGACGTCATCATTTTTCGACGGTTTTCACGATAGTGCTGACGTC